>JAJOOO010014531.1:0-23923 GCA_029582685.1 Solanum piurae | reverse complement strand
AAGATTTCCTTCTCTTGCATTCATGAATCTTTCGTCAGATAGATTTATTACTATTGGACAATTGATTCCTTCTTTAAAAGTCGATTTGACTAATATTTAAATTCCTCCTAAATGAACATAATTCATTTTTTTCCTTTTCTTTTAAGGAATTTTTCTAAGGATTTGATCTATCATAGGTTTAGTTAACAAGTTTAGTTTATGTTTTCCTGTTGTTTGAGTAATTTCTATAACTTTCTCTATTTCCTGATATTCATGATATGAAATTTTGTTTCTTGCAAACATTCTTTGCATTCTGCTTAACATGTTATTTTCTGTTTTAAGATTTAGTTTTAATACTTGGATTTTTCTGAAAATTTCTCCATCAAAGGTAGCTTTTAAAGCATAACCTCTGTGATCTTCTTCAGTTTCTAAAATTTGAACTGAATCTTCTTTTTCTTGAATTTCTTTACTCATTTATTCAGATTCTTCTGAACTGGTTGAGTATTCCTCATAAAGTTCTCCAAAGAAATTTTACTTCCTATTGATTTTATTGACTCTAAATCAGAATCAATATCTATCCTATTTATCTTTGAGATTTTTACTCTTTTCTTGTTACATTCGTAACTTTTATGACCTTCTTCACCACAATTATAGCATTTACATTTCTCTGCTGGTTTTGTTTGTTTAAAATTGTTTTTGTTTTTTTAATACCTTCTTCTAGGTATATAATTTTGTTTAGAAATATTTTTTCTATTTATTAAGCTTTTTCCTTTTTTTGTAGGGTTTGTCGTTACATCCCCATTGGAGTTGCTGCATTTGTATCTAGGGTTGCTAGAACTTCCTATTTCTTGTGTTTTTCCAAACTTTTTCTACCTACACCAATCAAGGTGAAAATTGAAGTCAACCTAAATCATGAACATCAAGAACACTCCTCGACCTTGATATCTAAGCACATTATCTCCCCCTTGGGAGCAAACCTATATAAACTCTTTTAAGCATTACTTCTTTCAATTCTAAGGTCGGAGCAAGTCATTACTAAACCTTCACACTCATCACACAAGATGATTCTAAACCAAGGTGAATTACACTTCTACCTCCTTTTAAAAGAGTCTACTCACTCAACATCTCTAGGCATCACTTAAACACCACTATTCAACATCTCTTTCAACACACTTCAAAACTCATCATGACCTTCTACCAACAACACACATAACCATAATGCAATCCATTCATACTGAAGACAACATCACAATCTATCATCTCAAATCCATCAAGTCACATAACCATAATTGGCATCACAACCAACCTTTCCTCCCTCACTTCTTCTAGCATAAACCCTTCGAGTGGTCATATCCTAAAGACCATCGGATAAGGAGTAAGAGAGGGACCTTATAGAGTTAAACTCTAAGGCATGACTTGAAGAATGAAGAAGTGAGATTTTCCTAACATCCAATAGCCTCCTATTCATAAATGTGGTATGCTTCACCCTATGAACAAGACTCTACTATATGTGGTTTGAGACATCCTAAAACCATCCCAAAATCTTGTGCTCTGATACCATATTTGTCACGACCCGAGCCTACACCCCTGAAGTGACATGGCGTACAAGACCCGAAAAGTCTCATACAAGCCTCATAGCATTCATGAACATAAGAGCAAAGGAAAAATAGTGCGGAATTTACTTTACAATCGAAGTCATTTTTCATAAAAGCAAGCGGAAGTCTTTATATACTTTGTCTCAAACCATCTACAACACTTTGAATAAACTTTGGGACTTAGCCCATACAAAATCTCTAAACATATAGTAAAAGACATAAAGGGAAATAGGTGGGTTCGTCTTCAAAACTATGAGGACTCACCAACTCTTCAACTCCATGCTCCTTAGAAACCTATCTTCCAAGTATAGGACATCAAATCTCCAAACCCTACACTTTTGTAGAAAATTAAGAAATATGGGTTAGCACATTTACTGTACTACGTATGATAGCCATGCAAAAATCATGCTTTAAAATGGGCATTGGGTTTGAAAACCATGGATTATGCCAATTTGAGAAAACTTCATGAACTTTTGCATAAAAGGCATAAGATACAAGCATAATCAACATACAAGCCATTTCATCACATTAGAACATAATCAACATATAAGCCATTTCATCACATTAAGCTTTCACCTTAAGTAACCCCAAGATATACTTTGTGCAATGTATGAATATCGTCCCATACCACCATCCATGCTAAGTACCACATTAAGGCCACCAAAAGTGAACTTACCATTCTACCTTTTCATCTTTAGTCCATACTCATACATAAGGAACATAAACATTTCATAAGTCATGACAAGGAAGTAACTCATAATACAATCCAAGTATAGCATGCATCATTACATTAAGCATATAAGTCAACATTCTTCATTACCTTCATTAAGAGCACCTTCATTCATTAGTCATAAAGACATTAGAGAACTCACTATAGCCCTCTCCAAGCCTACTTGTGCAATGCATGGATGGCATCCCATACAACCACCCACACTTCATAGAACCTCTTGAGTAACCCTAGTTCACATCTCACATGATGGGAATAAGCGTTAAACCGAGATAGACCATGTGAGCTTAACATGGAATCCAATGTACTATCCCACATCGTAAGGGTTGGTTTACTTGCCTAAGGTAGGACCAGTAACATTTTAGCTTAAGTGGATCCACTAGCTAATATCCTATGTGGGCACATAGTTATGTGATAGGAAGATATTCATTGGAACTCTAACCTAACGTTGGGAGGGTTTCCATCTTACCATATCCACTCGGTGCTTAGCCTCCATTCCCATAGAGCATTTCATTCACATCACATTATGTAGTTGAGAGGAATGACATTGGCCTATCGACCCAAGATACATCATTACACATGAAAGGAATGCCATAAGCCTATTGATTCATGGTACATTATTAGGATAACTCTTGAATCCTCATGAAAGGAATGCCATAAGCCTATCGATTCATGGTTCATCATTACATTTTTATACACATGAAATGAATGCCATAATCCTATCGATTCATGGTACATTGACTCATTAGGAAAGGAATGCCATAGGCCTATCAATTCAAGAGTCTTCATTACATTAGTTCATTGGTTCATTATGAAAGGAATGCCATAAGCCTATCAATTCAAGACATAGCCTTAGAACACATTAATTAGTCATTTATGAAAGGAATTCCATAGGCCTATCGATTCAAGACATAGCCTTAGAACACATTCATTAGTCATTTATGAAAGGAATGCCATATGCCTATCGATTCATATTCATTTAGTCAAGACACATTAATTACACAAGAAGAGGATGACTTAGCCTACCAATTCAAAGTACATCATTCAACATTACTTTCATTCACACAAGAAGAGGATGCCTAAGCCTACCAATTCAAGACCTGACAATCATCTTTGATTTCATTTAAACATGAAGAGGATGCCTAAGCGTACCAATTCAAGACATAACATTACATTGAGGAAACCCTTCACATTCTATCATCATCATTCATGAGTGTTAATTGAGAATTTGCTTTCAATACTAATACAATTGTATTCTAAACATGATCATAATATCTTCATTGAGATAACACACATATACTTCACATCATAATCATACATAAATCCTTCATGAAATTGCCCTCCAAGGCTATGAATCAATCTCAACCCAAACATCTAGAATACTACATTAGATAAGGGAATTAACATGATTCAATAACTAATTCAATATAAACATAAACAATTCAACATACTTTCATAATCAATCAATTCCCAATCACAATTCACAACTTAGGATTTTGGGGGAAACATTGGTTCATAGGAGAAATTCACCATAATTCATCATTAATTCAACAATACATTCATAATTCTCATATATAAACCTTTGAAAACGTTTTGGAATTGAACCCATGCATAGATTGAAAACCCTAGGTTTTTGGGGGATTTTGGAAACTTGAAATCATCTTTGAAGAGGCTCCTTTAATGAAACTTAATCAAGGATGAAGACTACCATACTTTTAGGGAAGAACTCCACGAAAATTGAGAGTGAAAGGTGAGATCTTGAGCTTCAAAGCTTTACTGCTTCTTCTCCAATGGTGGTTTCTAGAGAGAGAATATTTGGAGAGGGTGGGAGGTTTATAATGAATTGAAAAGGGTCTTTAATACTTTTAGAAGCCTTAAAATACTTTAATTAATCAATAATAACCGTCCCCAACCCCTAACTAATTAATTAGGAATTTACCATAACACTCCTCACTTGGCCGAGCTTGACAACTTTCTACAGGCGTGACTCACGAACCCCACCCACGGACCGTGGGTGGGTCCACGAGCCATGATGGCTAACCGTGGTTTGGGTCTGGAGCTTGTCATCTAGGCCCTTGACCTATGGAGGAAGTCCACGGGGCGTGGATGGACCTACGGGGCGTAGGTCCAATTTGTAGGTGCCCAACTTTTGACAAATTTTTGGTTTTTGGCAGCTTTGGGGGTTAGGCTTTAGGGTCCCCCTCAAGGACCCTTGGTTGGTCCTTGGGGGATCGTACCTTAACGCTTAACCCCTTAACTTCTCAACCTAAGCTCGGGACATTACTTTAAAACTTCAAACCCCATAACAAACTCAAAACGAACTCATTAGGCTCTAGTTTCACTTACTAGTTTTTCGGGTCGTTACAACAACATGAGAGAATAAATAGTCTCACTCAATTTATCCACCTTAAAGATTTGAATTTCTTACCCAACTTTAGATCTTTCTTTTTTAGAGGATCATTGGGAAAAAATGAGAGCATCACTAGGCATATCGAACATTGAATATCATAAATCCCCTCCTTCAAGTGATGACACTCTCACTTCCAAATCAACTAGAGTTGTCATAAATGATATATTTTGACTTTTTCTTGATTTCGGAATCTTGGATTATTATTGGATTGATTGGCCTGAAAATACCCAAGATTTATTGCATGTTTATCACAACCCGTTGTTCTTGAGACTCTAACTCCAATTTGATATTTTTTCCCACTTGATGAGGATCATTACATACTCCAATTCTTGTTCTCATGTTGGTCTTCAAATTTGCAATTTCAAATTCAAGTTGGATCATTTCATGGCACAGAGTTAGGTGGAAGTTGCAAAAATCATCCCCCATTTGGAACATTAGATGTTCTAGCTCACACCATGTTCAAGATTTTGGGACATGCTTATGAGCCAAGTTTGACTCACTACACCCATTTTGTCACACACTTCTTCATTTAAAGAGGCAACCACACAACTTTTTCCACCATGAAGTCTTTCGCAACAAGGACATGGGTCATTGACATAGAGATTGCAACCACCAAGCTTTAGTTCATCACAATAAGCCATAAAACCAACACAACCAAGAAAAACAAAAAAAACTACTCACAATTTGGATAGAAACAAGTAAGCTATAAATTCTAAATTTATTCAATACGCCAAATTTCCCCCCTACAGTGGCAACATTTTTGATAACGCTTAACTATCCATCATACAAGTCAATTATTAGGTGGCCACTAGCAATATATAACCCAACATATAAGGTTGGGGTCGAATCCATAAGGAACAATTTATAATGATAAAATTATAATATAAAGATGTTTTTGGTAACAATCATTGATAGGGAATGGAGGAAACAAAAGAAAAAGTTTTTTCAAGCAAGAAGTCAATTGGGATTAGGAAATGGGAAGTCAATTAACATCTACACGATCCATTGCACATTAATCTCAGACAAACTCAAACAATCATGGTTAAAATCTATATGCCATGGAACCTCAATTATCTACCTACTTTTTTCGACCATAGGCAAATATTTCTCAAATAGTTCTATCAAACCTAGCTAAGTGGCAATACAATTAATTATAATTATAGGCATTGTTAGGGCTTATAGTTATAATCCACTGTATGAGTAGTCACACTTTAAAATAAATACTAATCAACCTTTCCCAGTCTCAATTGACACTTACAAGCTTAATCAAGGTAAATAAGCAAGTCTTAGGAGTGATTAAGTACATTGGAAATCAACTAAAGCATGAAATTGATTAGATACTCAGATACCCATTTCATGTATGAGAAACATTCGATTAATTACAAAAGCTAAAGATGCAAATCCACAAAACAAACCCAAATCATCTTTGATCAATTACACCTATAATTCAAGAACAACAAAGCATGGAGTTTAAGAAAGGATAAAAATAGGTATAAGAGAGTACTCAATCTTTATTCTAATTGGTGAATTGTGAGGAAACTTACTCTCAAAGAACCTAAGCCCAAGATCCATGTAACAACTCGGATTTAGAGAAGGGAAAACTATTCATTTCTCAAAAATTGGGTGAAGTGTCTCGAGAACGCCGAACGACTTGGCGATCCGCCAAGTAGAACTCCTTGCCTTGTTGGCTTGAATTCTGCAGCCAGTGTTCTGGAACTTTAGGCGAGCTGGATTGAGTTCGCTGTTCCATTCAGTGAGTCGCCAAAATGCATTCCCAGTCGCTGAGTTGGCTTAGTCCATGAGCCGACTCACTTGAACTTTTGGCGAGCTAAAGGTTCACTCAACGAGTCGCTGAGTGGCTTTTGGCGGGCTCCAGCGTTTATTGTTTTCAGTTTTTAAGTCAGGGGCTTTTGGGACTTTTCCTAATTAGTCTAGCCTAATACTATGTCGTTTTACCCTTCACCTAAAGACCTATATAAGTGTTTTGCCCCAAATTTCCTCAATTTAAATAATTCTTTGAAAATTCCTAAAAGAAGAACAAGTCTTCCTCTCAAAATATTTCTCTCTCTAGAAAACTTGAAGAAGAAGGGTTCAACCTAGAGTTTCAAGGCAAGTCTCCAATTTCACCATTGACGGGAAAATTTTGGCATTGAGGTATGATAGTTTTCATCAATGGATTCCTTCCATTCATGGAGTTCCCAAATTCTCCTATTTTCAAAGTTAGAAATCCCCAATTGAGTTAGGGTTTTCTTCAATTGCCATGAGTTTTGTTCATTATTGATTTAAATGACTGAATTATGATCTCTTATGCATGTATTGATGAAATACTAAGATTTTATGATTATTTACTTATGAACCCATGTCAATCCCATGTTTTCCAATTTTGATGATGTGATGTGGGTTTTGAATTATGAAAGAAGAGATTATGAATTAAGCATGTTCTTATGAGAATTTAAGAAAATGTTTTAAGGATGCTTTGAGAGTAAAGTATCAATGATGATGATTGTTGTTTTGTTGATTGAAAGGATTTCTCATAAACACATTAAAGCATGATTTGTGAAAGGACATTCTCACATAAAGGATTCTTAGGGTTGAAATGTTTTCTCAAATAAACTATGAATCAAAGATCTTAGGAGCTATTCTAATAAGACCTAGCTTGGATTGGTTACTTAATTGTACCTTTCCATGGATGATGCATTACCTAGATTAGATCGGTTATTGAATGATACCTCTCCATGGATCTTAACTTGGATTGGCAAGATGACGTGCCTTTCTATGGATAGTGACTTAGCTTGGATTAGCAACATGATGTGACCTTACATAGATAATGAGAACAAGTTAAGAAGATGACTACTCCATGGGAATTATGCTTAGCACCGAGAGGATATTGAGATGGAGGCTCTCTCGTAGTAAAGGTCGGGTTTCTAGTAGCAATCTCCTTATCTCTTACCTATGTTCCCCCATATGAGGAATTTCTATATAGACATTAGCTAGTGGATCCATAAAAGCTAGAAGTTCATGGTCCTTCCTTGGCAAGTAGAACACCCTTTTCGGTGTGTGGTAGACACCGGATTCCATGTTGATAGCTCACATGGTCTTATATGTTGGTTATGGCTATTTCTCACAAATAAGAAAAAGTTATGATGAACCAACGTTACTTCAAGGAAGTATCGTAAGTATGTTACATTGATCATGGTTTTATGACTTATGGTTTCTAACTCTTAAGATACACTTCTCTTGAATTCTCCAAAAAACTTCTGCGCTCCATCCTGCAGGGGTAGAGAACCTGTCGCTATCTCGTATTTGCTACTAGAAGCTTTGGGGAAGTTGGAATAGGAGAGCACTCATCTTGGGGTGGGCTTACTACTTAGATGCTTTCAGTAATTATCCGCTCTGCACTTGGCTACCCAACATTTACCGTGGACATGATA
Source organism: Solanum piurae (assembly GCA_029582685.1). NCBI lineage: Eukaryota > Viridiplantae > Streptophyta > Magnoliopsida > Solanales > Solanaceae > Solanum > Solanum piurae. The sequence continues at coordinate 15,781 of JAJOOO010014531.1, read as the reverse complement.
GCCGGTACACTAGAGGTGCATCCTTCCTGGTCCTCTCGTACTAAGGAAAGGTCCTCTCAATGCTCTAACGCCCACACCAGATATGGATCAAACTATCTCACGACGTTCTGAACCCAGCTCACGTACTGCTTGAATGGGCGAACAACCCAACCCTTGGAACATACTACAACCCCAGGTGGTGAAGAGCCGACATCGAGGTGTCAAACCTTCCCGTCGATGTGAGATCTTAGGGAAGATCATCATGTTATCCCTAGAGTAACTTTTATCCATTGAGCGACGACCCTTCCACTCGGCATCGTCGGATCACTAAGGCCGACTTTCATCCCTGCTCGTTGGGTGGGTCTTGCAGTCAATCTCCCTTCTACCTTTGCACTCGAGGGACAATCTCCGTCCGGCCCAAGGAAACCTTTGCAATCCTTTGTTACCTTTTGGGAGGCCTGGGCCCCATAGAAAATGTCTACCTGACACTGTCCCTTGGCTCGTAGGTCCTGACACAAGGTTAGAATTCTAGCCCTTCCCGAGTGGTATCTCACTGATGGCTCGGGCCCCCCGGAAGGAGGCCTTCTTCGCCTTCCACTTAAGCTACGTAGGAAAGGCCCAAATCCAATCCCAGGGAACAATGAAGCTTCATAGGGTCTTTCTATCCAGGTGTAGGTAGTCTGCATCTTCATAGATATGTCTATTTCACCAAGCCTCTCTCCGAGACAGTGCCCAGATCGTTACGTCTTTCATGCGGGTTGGAACTTACGTGACAATGAATTTTGCTACCTTAGGACCTTTATAGTTACGGTCTCTATTCAACGGGGTTTCGGTCACCGGCTCCCCTGTCATCAAGTCAGGTCACAAACTTTCTTGACCTTCCGGCACTGGGCAGGCGTCAACCCCCATACATGGTCTTACGACTTTGTGGAGACCTGTGTTTTTGGTAAACAATTGCCCGAGCCTGGTCACTGCAACCCCCTTTGTGAGGAGGCACCCCTTCTCTTGAAGTTACGGGGCTATTTTGCTGAGTTCCTTAGAGAGAGTTGTCTCACGCCCCTAGGTTTTTCTACCTATCCACCTGTGTTGATTTTGGGTACATGTACCCTCTTGCTTAACATCGTTTGATCTTTCCCTGGGAGTATGGCATGGGTTACTTCAGTGCCATAGCGCCTGGTATTCGAACATTGGCTTGAGGCATTTTCTCTACCCATTCTTACCCTGAAAATACAGGGACACCTTACGTTCTTGAACCTATAACCATTTTTCGTCTAACCTAGCCTACTCCATCCCTCGGGACTAACAAGGGGTAGTACATGAATATTCACTTGTTGTCCATCGATTACGCCTTTCGGCCTGATCTTAGGCCCTGACTCACCCTCCGTGGATGAACCTTGCGGAGGAACCCTTAGGTTTTCGGGGTATTGGATTCTCACCAATGTTTGCGTTACTCAAGCCGACATTCTCGCTTCCGCTTCATCCATCAGCGCTAGCGTAGAGGCTTCTCTCTAAGAAGGAATGCTCCCTTATCTATGTATTTTTACATCCCACATCTTCAGCAAACTTCTTAGCCCCATTCATCTTCGGCGCAAGAGCACTCAATCGATGAGCTATTACGCACTCTTTCAAGGGTGGCTGCTTCTAGGCAAACCTCTTGACTGCCTTTGCACCCCTACCTCCTTTATCACTAAGCAGTCATTTAGAGGCCTTAGCTGGTGATTTGGGTTGTTTCCCTCTCGATGATGAAGCTTATCCTCCATCGTCTCGCTAGCCAACCTTGACCCCTGTTATTTTGAGGTCATATCTAGTATTCAGAGTTTGCCTCGATTTGGTACCGCTCTAGCGACCCACACCGAAATAGTGCTTTACCCCTAGATATCCCGTCAACTGCTGTGCCTCAACGCATTTCAGGGAGAACCAGCTAGCTCTAGTTTCGAGTGGCATTTCACCCCTAACCACAACTCATCCGCTGATTCTTCAACATCAGTCGGTTCAGACCTCCACTTAGTTTCACCCAAGTTTCATCTTGGTTATAGATAGATCACACAGGTTCGGGTCCATAAGCAGTGACAATATCCCTATGAAGACTCGCTTTCGCTATGACTCCTGTGGGTTCCCTTAACCAAGTCACTGCCTATGAGTCGCTAGCTCATTCTTCAACAAGCACGCGGTCAGAGCCCTGGCTCCTCCCACTGCTTGGGAGCTTACAGTTTCATGTTCTATTTCACTCCCTGATGAGGGTTCTTTTCACCATTTTCTCACAGTACTACTTCGCTATTGGTCACCCATGAGTATTTAGCCTTGCAAGGTGGTCCTTGATGATTCACATGGGATTCCACGTGCCCCATGCTACTCGGGTCAGAACGTAAGCTAGTGATTCTTTCGGCTACTGGACTTTTGCCATCTAGGGTGCAATATTCAGGCTGCTTCGCCTAGCATCACAACGCTTGTATTTCTCTCCCACAACCCCATTTTCACTGTTTAGGCTTCTCTCATTTTACTCGCCGCTACTGCGGGAATCACTTTTTCTTTCTTTTCCTTTGGCTACTAAGATGTTTTAGTTCGCGAGGTTGTCTCTTGCCTGCCCATGGATTCAGCAGCAGTCAGAAAGGTTACCCTATTTGGGAATCTCCAAATCTATGCTTATTTTCAACTCCTCGAAGCATTTCATCGATTACTACACCCTTCCTCATCTCTAGGTGCCTAGGTATCCATTGTAAACCTTTCTTCGTTTGAACCTCACCCTTTACTTTTAAGGCTATTCCATACTAAGGTGATGCTAAATGGATGGAACTTATCAACGTCCATGCATGATAAATCATAGATCAAACCACCAAATCAGAAAAATTGGGTGCTATCATAAAGCTTTGTATCGGCTAAGTTCATGAGTTGGAGATAAGCGTACTCGAGCCGCTGACATCCACCATTGTGTAAACCGCTGCCTCTTAGGTCCCCCAACTGATTCTACCATAGAGGCCAACGATAGACAATAACTCCCCCGAAACACAACTTACAACTTTTAGCTTGATAATTGCATACTTATGAAAATGTCCCTTTTTATCATGATTTAAATGTTTTATGCATGACTATCATACTTGGTACATTGTTTTGTACTAACGCATACTCTTGCCTACATTTCCCCAAATATAGGGTCCGACGGTCAGGGTTCTCAGTTTTGTGGCTAGAGGTTGATTTGCGAGATTCTCAAGCTTTGGTGAGTCCTCATGCTTTGATGACGGATTCTCGTTGTTTTCAGTTTCTGTCTTACTTTCAATTTTGGACATGATGTATGGGCTAGGCCCAATTTCATTCTATTGTACTAGATGGCTATTGTGACAAATGTTTTACACTTCTGCTTTGTCTTTTTTATAAAATATTGGATTTGGAATGTTATCTTTATTTCCTTTATTCTATTTCTTATGTTATGAATGCTAAGTGGCTTGTATAGGGTCTCTAGGGGTCCTATACGCCATGTTACATCTAGGGTATGCCCCTAGGTCGTGACATACTTGGTATTCAGAGCAATATGTTTAGAATGGTCCTAGGATGTCTCATAAGCCACGTCGAGTAGAGTCTTGTTAATGAGTGTGAAGCGCGCCACATTTATGAATGAGAGGCTACAAGATGATTATGAAACTCCACTTCTTTCATTACTCTAAAGTTGTGCGATAGAGTTAAACTCTATAAGGTCTCTATCCTAATCCTTATCCGATGCTCTACAGGATATGGCTACTCGAAGAGCATTTGCTAGAAGGAATGTAAGGGAGAATACGGAACAAGAAGCTCCTTCTCAAGCTCTAGTCGATCCTTTTGGCCGAGCAAGTGACTAATGCGGAGTTTAGGGCTATTTTTCAAGTGTTGGCCCAAGCCGTGATGGCTCAAGACAATAGGGAGGTTGCGGTTCCTATGAACTCAAATGTGAGTACGATGACATCTAAAGTGAGGGACTTCACTAGAATGAATCCTCTGAAGTTTCATGGTTCTAAGTTTGAGGAAGATCCTCAAGAGTTCATTGATGAGGTTTACAAGGTGTTGATGATCATGGGAGTGATGCTGGTGGAAAAGGCAGAATTTGCCGCTTATCAACTTAAGGGTGTTGCTCAAATTTGGTTCAACCAATGGAAAGAAGGGAGACCAAAATATGCAGGTCCTCTTGATTGGGAAAAGTTAAAAGTTGCTTTCTTTGATAGGTTCTTTCCCCTTGAGATGAGGGAGGCAAAGGTGCTTGAATTCATCAACCTTTATCAAGTAAATATGAGTGTGAAGGAATATGCTTTAAAGTTCACACAACAATCTCGATATGCTCCCATCATGATTGTTGATCCTAGGGCAAAAATGAGTAAGTTAGTTTTGGGTGTGTCTAAAATGATGGTTAAAGAGTGTCGTACCACCATGCTTGTTAATAACATGGGCATATCTCATCTCATGGTTCATGCGCAACAGATCGAAGAGGAAAAACTTAAGGAAAGGTCTAGGGAAACAAAGAGGGCTAAAATCGGTGATGGTAATTTCTCTCATGCAAGGTTTGATGTACATGGTCGTTCTAGATTTTGACAAATGTTTTCCGGTCAAGGTTCCTCCAATGCTCCCTCTAAGTTCAACAAAGATAGGGTTTCTAACCCTAAGCCTCAAGGAGGGAATGGTAGTGGTCCTTGTTGCCTAATTATGCTAGGTATGGAAAGAAGCACGAGGGTAAGTGCTTAGCCGACATTGATGGTTGCTACGGTTATGGTAAGAGTGGTCATAAGATGAGGGATTGCCCAAACTCTTATGTCTAAAGGAAGAGAGGGTAAGAAAGCTCCTCCTAGCAGTTTGGGTTCCAATACCCCCAAGCAAAACCAATTTTATGCACTTTAGACTCGTGGTGAACAAGATGGTTCTTCCAATGTGGTTACCGGTATGTTGAAAGTCTTTCAACTTGATGTTTAGCTTTACTTGATCCTGGTGCTACCTTGTCTTTTGTGACGCCATATGTGGCTATGAGGTTTGATGTTCTTCCGGATGTGTTGTTAGATCTTTTTTTTGTCTCTATTCCTGTTGGTGATTCTATTGTGGCTAAGAGGGTCAATAGAAAGTGTCCTATCTCCTTGTCCCATGGAGTTACTTTTGTTGACTTGGTAGAGCTTGATATGCTAGATTTTGATGTTATCCTTGGTATGGATTGGCTGCATTTCTATTATGCTTCTATTGATTGTAGAACCCGCGTGGTCAAGTTTCAGTTCCCGAATGAGCATGTCGTAGAGTGGAAAAGGTGAAATTATATGCCTAAAGGTCAGTTTATCTCTTGTCTCTAAGCTAGAAAGATGATTGCTGAGGGGTTCATGTAACATCTAGTTAGGGTGAGGGATGTGGATTCCGAAACCCCTACTTTGGAGTCGGTCCCCGTTGTAAATGAGTTTCTAGAAGTGTTCCCAGATGATCTACCTGATATTCCTCTCGAATGGGAAATAGACTTCGGTATTGACCTTCTCCCAGATACGCAACCTATATCTATTCCTTCTTACCGAATAGCTCCGGTAGAACTTAAGGTATTAAAGGAGAAATTGAAAGATTTGTTGGATAAGGGTTTCATCTGACTGAGTATCTATCCATGGGGTGCTCCATTTTTTTTGTTTGAAAGAAAGATGGTTCACTCCGTATGTGTATTGACTATCATCAGTTGAACAAGGTGACCATTAAGAACAAGTATCTTGTCCCAAGGATACATGATTTATTTGACCAACTCCAAGAAGCAAATTACTTTTCCAAGATTGACCTTCAGTCGGGTCATCACCAATTGAGGATGAAAGAAGATTGTAACACCCTGATATTTTGAAACGTCTAAATTAACTCGTATCTTCGTGGAAAGACAAGGATGGTGGATAATAAATTAAGAATTATGTGGTATGTCATATTTAAGTGTTCAAGGGTTGTATCTCAAGTTTTGAAGTTAGGTAAGTGGCGAAATAAAAGTTGGCGAAAGTTATCGTAAGTTACTTTTTAAACATTTCTTTGAAATTTGGGTCAAATGACTTGGATATTTTATCCCAATACATAAATATTTATGGGTCCCACGACCCATGAAATCAAATCTCTATGAGTCTAGTTGCCAACACATCAAACCGTTCGTTCATACGACTTAAGAATAGAGAGATATTCACGTTTTTGCGAGACTGCACAAGCAGGCACGTGAGGTGGGGCCCTAGGTCGGTGGAACTTTTTATATATCATCTTCTTCGACTTTTCTTCATTTTGCTTAGTGAAGAACCAGAAAAATCACAAAACCCACTTCTAGGATCAACCAAATTATAGATTTTCTCGACTTAAGTCCTTGACAAAAGTTGTTCAACACGTTGAGCTCATCATCATGGTATAATTTATTTTATCGATTTCGTAGCATATCATACTTTAGTGTTGGGGCAACAAGGGTTTTGTCATATTTTATGGTTTTGAGGTGTATTACGAACTTAAGATCAACGTAAGACCCTTCTTTCATTGACTCTAGCTTTGATAAGCCACAAATGGCAATTTGCAACGAAAATACATATCTATTATCAAATTATCGTGGTATCTTCTATTTTTGTGTGTTGATTATGGTCCTGCCTTGTTGTAGTATCGAGGGTATTATGAGTAAAAGTCGTTAGGCCACGTGAATTCAGCGAAAAAGGTATGTTAAGGCTATTCCCTTCTTACGACATGTTTCCTTAAAGCCTAGGAGCAATGTAATTGGGTTGTTATCGTTGTTATACTTGCAGCCATTATTATTGATTGTTGGCTGCTCGAGTGGATATAATCCTCTCTTGTTAGGATTCTTATTCAGTTAGGAGTGTCCCTATGTTGGACACGACTTAGAGGCTATTCGTATAGGTTGCTTATAGCTAAATTGCTCGCTTTTAGCCTTTTGGATTGTTATTGTTGTAATTGGGGCTGTTGTGGTTATCAACAGGAATGTGATCTATGCCTAGAAGGGCTATGTTCTGGATATAGGGCTATATCGATGCCTAAAAGGTCTATGAGTTGCCTACGGGGCTATATTGATGCCTAGAAGGGCTATGTGTAGCCTATGGTGCTATATTGATGCTTAAGAAGGCTATGTGCTGCCTACATGGCCATGCTGTTGCCTAAGAGGGCTATGATTCATCTATAAATTATATTGATGCCTAATAGAGTTATGTGCTTCCTACGGGCCTATATTATTGCCTATGAGGGCTATGTGACTGCCTACGGGGCTAGGGGACTACCGGTAGGAGTATATAGAGTGATTGGCACCTTATGGGCTTATGGGGGTCTGGGTAGGTGGTCTTGTGTGCTGTTTGTACCTTCCGAGCTTATGGGGGCTTGGTTAGGTTGTTTTTTTTTTTTGTTGATATGTTTAGATTTAGGAGCAGGTGAGTACACTTATCTTATCCTTGATTTATTTATCGGATTACTCCCAGTATATTAGGATACCTGCTCATGGTCTATTGCCTTTTATACTCGGTATATTATTTCGTATTGATTCCCCATTGCCTGGGGTTACTGCATTCATACCTGTACGTCCCGACAGACGACCCAGTAGACCTCCTCAGTAGAAGGATTGACTTCTATTCGATTGGCTAGTTCCTTTCCTCAGGAGCTGCCAGAGTTGGTAGGTTTGTTAGCTTTTGTTGTATATATTTTTATGGGTAGGCTGGGCCCCTGTACGACCAATATTTACTACTCTTAGAGGCTTGCAGACTAGTATGTGGGGTCTATAGCTACGTTATGGCCATGCTGGCCTAGTTTGTTGGTTTGTTGAAACTTATTTGTTGTTTGATGTATTGTCTTGAAATATACCTGCTTTCAGTTTTGGTATAGAGATCACGGTGTCCTTGACGGCCCAATCAGGACTTCTGTGCTAGTTGGCTATTTCTTTATATGAACTCTTGTGAGTAGTTGTTTCTTTAATGGATCTGTTTATAGGGGCCTTGCCGGCTGAGGGCTTAATTTTAAGCCAACATATACTTGTTTGTTTTCTTGATTGTAGGTGACTGCCATGCGCTAGTAGCAAATGGTTCAGCAGGGTCGGCTCGAGCCTCAGCTTTGGCATTAGAAGCCAATTGCAGCCCTTGAATATGGGCGTGACAAACTTGGTATTAGAGCAACGTCGTATCCTAGGGAGTCTACAAGCCGTGTCTAGTAGAGTGTTGTTTATAAATGTGTTGTGCACCATATTCGATAAGCAAGAAGCTACCTGGCATGTTAGAATGACTATCCTTCTTTTGCTCACCTCTTGCTATAGAGCGGTGTCTTAAGGTTTGAGGTTTCTGGTTTATAATTGATATTTGTATGCAGATAGAGATGGCTGACACCAGACAGACCATAGCTAGCCAAGGGCTAGATACAGCTGCACGCGAGGGTACCGACAAGGTACCACAGGTGGAGGTAGCCTATTGTGAGACCCAGGGCGAGACATCTTCTCAGGCCCCTATAGCTTCTCCATCGCTTCAGGAGCCTCTGAAGGATACAGGACCCCCGACTCCACGAGCAGTACCACCTGTAGTTCCTCCTATTCCATTTGATCAGGAGTTCAAGAGTGCAATATGTATGTTAGCACAGTTAGTAGTTGCACATCGCCATCCAGTTGCGCCATATGTTGCTGGACCTTCTGAAGGGCACGGATGTTCGAGAGTTCGTGAATTTATTGCCTTGAATCCTCCCAGTTTACAGGGACAGATTGCATAGAGGACCCTCAAAACTTTGTTGATCAACTTCATAGGATCTTCAGAGTCATGCATGTCTCAGCGATTGAGTCAGTTGAGTTAGCAGCATTTTGAATGCGCGATGTTGCAGTATTGTGGTACGAAAGTTGGGAGAGATCTAGGGGAAAAGATGCAGCTCTACCCACTTGGGATAGCTTTACAGAAGCTTTCATAAATCACTATTTTGCTCGAGAGATTAGGGATGGCCAGGTGGACCAGTTTCTGAATCTCCGACAGGGCATCACGAGTGTCCGAGAGTATGGGCTGAGATTTGATTCATTGGCTAGATATGCACCAGCATTTGTTGATACGATGTATGACATGGTGCATAGATTTGTGGGAGGGCTTGACTCAGACTGTATCGACGCTTGTTCTACCGCTGCAATAAATGATAATATGGATATCTCACGAATTCATGCCTTTGCACAAGGCATAGAGGATCACCGACATCTACAGTATATGAGTGAGAGGGTCGAGAGAGACAGACAGAAGAGGGCTAGGCCCACTAGTTCACAAGGAGATATTTAGGGTGGTCCCAGACCCCAATATTCTATTAGGCCATCTAGACTTCCACCACAGCAGTTCCAGGGTAGTCAATTTGATTGTCAGGGACAGTCAGACCCAGGTGAGGGATCACGAGCATCATGCTTTCAGTAGAGGGGTTCAGGCCAGGCTTATCAGCCCCGCCGTGTTGCGCTACTTGCAGTAGGATACATTTCGGGAGGTGTAGGCAGGGTTCCACAGGTTGTTATTCTTGTGGATAGGAGGGACATGTTTGGAGGAACTACCCGACCATAAGTCAGGGTGTTATAGGTGATTTCACGTATCAGGACACTTTTTCCAATATTAAGTGCCAATGATCGTGAGTTAGTAGTATAACCCAACTAAGTGAGTTGGGGTCGAATTCCACAGGGAATGGTACGTGCTTAAGATTCAAGATCCAAGTACAAACATGTTCAAGTCAATCATAGTTAAAAACATTTGCGAATAAAAGCATGGTTTTAAATTAAGAGTGACACAAGTGTCAAATATGGGGGGTGTTGATTGTAATTATCAACTACAACAGAAAATAACACGAAAATAACAAGTATAGAGACAGGTTCTTGGGATGTGATTGGATTATCGGTTAAGGTAGACAAATGGGTAATTGGAATTGATAGTAAATAGCGGTAAATTAGTGAATAAGCTAGACTTTAGTGGGGATAAAATTTCTCTTGAACAGTTTACCCCGAATCAAATTGGTTTCTCTCGAACGCCAATGAGCATCAATTAAAAATAGCCTTCGCTTTAGTCCATTCACTCTCTCGAGCTGAATGTGTGGAAAAGGGTTTAGGATTTACTCTCTCGAGCTGAATCCATGACAACCCAATACCCACAGACCATCAAATCAGTAGTCTTGGTTTTAAAAGCTCTCTCTCGAGCAGGCTAAAAACACGAAGTTAGAATTGCATTTGCAACTACAACTCTTTAAATTAAACCACAATTACTGATCGAAATCACTTTTAAACAACATTTAAACTATCAATTAAGAATACCCAGCAGCTAAATCAACCCATAATCACACCCCAATAATTGGGGTTTTAGCTAGACATCATAAAAAGATAGAAATAGTTACCAAATTGTGTTTCCATTAACTGGGTACGATTAATTTCGTCTTTACAAAGGTCAAGGTTGAAGAATTTCAAAGACCCACTTCCAATTTCTCAAAAATGGAAATCTTCAAAGCTAAGGAAAATATTGTCTCAATACCCTCAGTTCTAAAACTTCAAAAACTGATAATAATAAAACTTGGATACTAAACTAAGAATTTAAAAATGTATTTATAGTCTCCAAAAATGTGCTGCAAAGGACCATTCGGCGCAATAAGTCGGGATCGCCGATCCACTCGGCATTTCGCCCTTTGGTCAATTCCATCACCTTTTTGCTTTGGCCTTCAACATATTCAAGTTCTGTAACTTTGGGCGATCTAGCACTGCATCGCGAAACCATTTGGCTATTCGCCGACTGCTCCTTTATATCGCCGACTGCTCCTTTATATCGCCGACTTGATTTTCTCCTTCATGGCTTGGCACACTGGAACTTTAGGCGAGATCATGGCCACTCGGTGACTCACCCAATGGGTTAGGTGATCATCATGCCTTTTTTTCTTCGTTCCTTCAGCTGCCTTGTTCCTTTTTGCTCATTAGTGTCCATGCTTTATTCCTCAATCCAAATACCTGAAAATGAAGGATTTACATCAGTTATTGGCACGAAATATGCATTTGAGGACACGAAATCTATTAAAACAAAGCCCTAAATGAGTCCAAATCGTGGACTCATCAACACCCCTAACTTAAACTTTTACTTGTCCTCAAGTAAAGTTCAAGTTCAGCAGTTCAAAAAGGTTGCCTCAAACAGTGCTACACAAGACTCAATCATGAATGCACACAAAAAGACTCAACTTACTCATGCAATGATCAATTATGCACTCAAAGATTCAAGTTGTGACTCACCATTACCAAAGAATCTTAAGCTCAACAAAGGTGTTCAAATGCCCCCACACAAAGGATGATTCCATATCCACACACAATGGTTCAACAATTTAAAGCTCCAGAATCAAATGCAAAACTCACACTCACAAAGATGAACATAATGCATGATTTCACCCATAGGTTTGCCCTTATTTTCTAGCCAACAATTGCTTCAGCTCACTCAAGATAAAAAAAGGTCTTTTCAGGGCTTGTAATGGGGCTGAGTGCAAAGGTATGGTCATTTAGGCTCAATGGCTGTAATTCTGATGAGATGTGGTGTGAACAACACTTTCTTTCCTTTCCTTCATCATTCTCATTCGTGCTCACAAGTCACCCCATTATTCATCTTCCATGGACTATTGGTTACCCCATTTCTTTTTGCATTTTCACACTTTATTCCACAACTTTTCATTATTTTCCTTTTTCATTCTTTTCGTCTCTTTTTTTTATATGGAGGGGTACCATATTTCACAAAACTATGGGTTAAAGGGGATTCTTTGTACTTCTTGATTTGCCTTCTCTTTTCACTACACCCCCAACTTAGGCTTTTGAACTAAGTTGGCTATTCACACAAACCACAAATCATGAGGATTATGGGTAATGAATCAAGAAAGGTTACAGTTTGCATCAAATTTCTTTCAAGAAAAGGATAAGGCTCAAAGAGTGTAGATATACCGTGAGTTTACGACATTTTTAATACATTTCACTTACGAGTTGTGTGTGTCTAGGGCCATTTTGTATTGGTTTTTATGTATTTTTCTCATGTTTTTAGGAAATATGTTCAGACGTGGAAACTGAGAGACGCAATTCAAGGATGTGTAGAAAAAGGCATCTACGAAAGTGATCCATGGACCATAGGTCCATTCACTCTCCGTAGATGGGTGTCGTAGATGGGCAGGCAAGGCTTGAAGGAAAATCAGGGAATTCTTGACCAATTTGGAACCACGGTTGCAATCGACGGACCATGGATTGATCTACGGATCGTACTACTGATCCGTCAAATGATTCAGAGAGGGGTTCCAGTACCTGATTGTGAAGATTCTAAGTATGGAGCTATGGAGGAGGATCCACGGACCGTAGATCAATCCATGGTCCGTACTGGTACTCCATCGTTTGGTCCAAATATTTAAAGATTTTGAAGTTAGAAATTTGCCCAAGTCCTGAGTCACAGAAGGGACCTCCGGACCGTAGATCAATCCATGGTCCGTAGGTCAATATCGTTGATCGAAACCGCGTCCTAAAACATTATTTCCTTATTTCGTTTCCTTTTCACTTAGGACTTATTTTTCTATATATAGGGCATGTAAACCTCATTTTTTGGGTTAGACTTTATTACTTTTATTCTAGTTTTTGGCTTTGGAGATTAACTTGAAATTTTAGCAATTCTTGATTTCCTAAGTTCGTTTTGAAGATTTTAACTTTGCAATTCAAGTTGGGTTTTTGGATTTCTTCTACTCTAATAGTAAGTTCATGAATTCTTCTTATACAACTATGAATTGTGTTCTTCCTAGCATGAGTAACTATATCCACAACTAGGGTTCTGGGAACCATGAGTGATTAACGAAATATGAATAGTAATTAAGCAATTCTTGAATAGTGTTATTGCATGCATTGATAATTCTTTCGCTTATAAATCCTTTTAACTAGTGCACGCGAACTCGCCTTGTTACTACTTGCCGGACCAAGGAGGTAATTAACAAGAAAAGAATTATCAACATAAATATCGTGTGATACTATCTAATAGTCTAATGTCGATTGGTGCGAATACATCGATGTGATGTCTAATATGAGGTAAATGTAAGGGTTATTAAATTATACACACGTAGACGGACCAAGGTGTGGTGAAATTCTTTAGATGTCGGACCAAGGATTTAGAGATACCTAACTTATCACTTTACATGTAATACACTAGGAAGGGATTGCTATTACTAGGATTACAGAGTTATGAGCTTATGGGGAACACGTACGCCCTAGTTTCTTTCTCATCTTGATAACAACTAAAGTTTGAATCTTGCTCATTGATTACTTACATAATTTCTTGAATTTGTTTCACAAATCCCCCCCTTTTATTACTTGTTTTTGGAAATACATTGACTAAACGAATATAATTGTTGGTTAAAGTTAAGTCTAAACCACATTCCTCATGGGATCGACCCCAACCTATAAGTTGGGTTCTTTACTTGATAACGATCGCTTACGCTTCTTTAGGGAGGTGTAATTTGAGCGTATCAGGTGTTCAAACAAGGATCACACACTCACAAGGTTGGCGACAAAAGAGGTATAGTGTCTAATTGTTTCACACTCTTTAAAGTTGCCTAAGATCATATCATGCGATTGCATCAGTTAGTCAACCGGACCAACGGGGCAAATTCTAGGTGTCATCATGCATGGTTCACGGTAAGCTCATCACACAAGGCATCAACACTAATGACAAACAAGACTCCACACTTTTGCTAGTGTGCAATGTTCATCACAAGAGACTCAATTTGATACTTGTCTAGTCACAACGAGATGTAAAAAGTTCACATATTGTCTATGCAACTTCATTTGGCCTCATCGTAGCCGCACATTCATTTTTGTTTGATTATGAGCACTATTCAAGTCATCGGTATTGATCAAGACTGATACTCAAATTTGCAAGAGAACAGCCACATTCAAACACAAACAAGAGGTGGCACAAAATTTTTCGGAAGGGTCGAAAAATCATTTGCAATTAAAAACAAGGAGCCACAAGTTCAATCATCCACCAAATGTAGTATTAACACAATTTATAGCTCAAAAACCGAAATATATAGACAAAATGTCACACAAGGTGGGCCTCACCCCACCACAAACAAAAGTTATTTGTCCTCAAATGCAAACAATAATAACATCCAAAAGTCAAAATAAACAAGACAGAGAAGGAGGTAAAAAGGAATCATGTCTACTCAGTACTCCATCTGTTTGGGCATCAATGCCCGGTGTAGTGCTCTGAATTGGGGAATCAGTGCCTGGTGCAGCATCAACAGTACTAGATCCACTAGGAGCTGCCATGGATGTCTCGGTCAGCAATGTCTGGATCATTGGCGGTACAATAGTCTCCTCCAGATCTGGCAGGTCTCCATAAATGCTCTCCTCCCTTATCTCTATCTGCTCCTCGTCGGTCTCTGCATCCGACTCATCAACTGCTGTATCATCCCTATGTACATCTTTGGTGGTAGCCGGAGGAATCTCTAAAGTCTCAGGAGCGTCCACATCATCATCAGCCTCTAGTAATGAAGTGAAGTCAGTAGACTTTAGATAGTCTACGTCCTTCCTCAAATCTACTACTTTGGCTTTAAAAGTTGTAACCTCAGATGTCTCCCCCTGTCTACTCTCACAAGCCTCAACTCTCGTAGTGAGAGTGTCAATGGAAGTTTGAAGGGGGGAAAGGGTAGCTAAGATGGTAGCCTCAATCATCCACGTGATAGATCTCTCTAGTCTAGTTGCCCTCACATCAGCTGAGTGGGCTAGGTGCCCCATCTTCAGGATCATAGCCTGAGTGATCTTGGTGGGATAGGCAGAGGTAGATGCACCTGGAGCCTGTGAAGAAGAAGAAGGGGGGGGGGAAGATGTACCTGAAGGCCCAGAGGCCGGAGTAGGCAAAGATGCCTCTGCAGGTATTGAATCAATATCTATTTCTGGGGATCACGAGTTCTTGGGATGTGATTGGATTATGGGCTAAGGTAGACAAATGGGTAATTGCAATTGATAGTAAATAGCTGTAAATCAGTGAATAAGCTAGACGTTAGTGGGGATAAATTTTCTTTCGAACAGTTTACCCCAAATCAAATTAGTTTCTCTCAAACACCAATGAGCAGCAATGAAGAACAGCCTTCGCTTTAGTCCATGCACTCTCTCGAGCTGAATGTGTGGAAAAGGGTTTAGGATTCACTCTCTTGAGCTGAATCCATGACAACCCAATACCCACATACCATCAAATCAGTAGTCTTGGTTTTAAAAGCTCGCTCTCGGGCAAGCCATAAACACGAAGTTATAATTGTATTTGCAACTACAACCCTTTAAATTAAACCACAATTACTGATCGAAATCACTTTTAAACAACATTTAAACTATCAATTAACAATACCTAGCATCTAAATCAACTCATAATCACACCCCATGAATTGGGGTTTTAGCTAGAAATCATAAAAAGATAGAAATCATTACCAAATTGTGTTTCCATCAACTGGGTACGTTTAATTTCGTCTTTACAAAGGTCAATGTTTAAGAATTTAAAAGTCCCACTTCCAATTTCTCAAAAATAGAAATCTTTAAGCTAAGGAATATATTGTCTCAATACTCTCAGTTCTAAAACTTCAAAAACTAATAATAATAAAACTTGGATACTAAACTAAGAATTTAAAAATGTATTTATAGTCTCCAAAAAGTGTTGCGAAGGACCATTCGGTGCAATAAGTCGAGATCGCTGATCCACTCGGTGATCTGCCCTTTGGTTAATTCCTTCACCTTTTTGGTTTGGCCTTCAACATCTTTAAGTTCTAATACTTTGGGCGATCTAGCACTACATCACGGAACCGTTCGGTGACTCGCCGACTGCTCCTTTCTATCACC
>JAJOOO010014530.1:0-20790 GCA_029582685.1 Solanum piurae | reverse complement strand
GGAACACATTCCTAGTTACTTTTAATAATCTGAATATAAATAAATACTTAGTTCAAAGCTATCTTTTTATTGTTTTTATTTTATTTCAATTTAAATCCTCCCATTTTTATATAACGACTATCGAGTTAAATATTTGCTATTGACAATATTCTTCCATATTCTCTGTGGGATCGACCCCGACTCATAGTTGGGTAAATATATTGCATACGATCGTTTATATTTCTTTTCAAGAAGTATATTTGAACGTTATCAACGCCTACGGAGATCCGTAGTTTCCTTGGATTGGCAGGTTATTACAGAAGGTTCGTTGAAGGATTCTCTTCCATTGTTGCACCCTTAACAAAGCTAACACACAAAGAAATCAAGTTTCAGTGGAGAGATGAATGTGAAAGAAGCTTCCAAGAGCTGAGGAATAAATTAACTTCTACACCTGTATTGGTACTTACAGAAGGAACATAAGGGTATGCAGTGTATTGTGATGCTTCGAGAGTGGGCCTAGGATGTGTATTGATGCAGCATGGTAAAGTAATAGCTTATGGCTCAAGGCAGCTGCGGCCACATGAGAAAAATTATCCAACTCATGATCTAGAGCTAGCAGCAGTTGTATTTTCTTTGAAGATATGGCGTCGCTACTTGTATGGAGTTCATGTTGAAATATACACTGATCACAAGAGTTTGCAATATATCTTTAAGCAAAAGGACCTAAATCAGAGGCAGCGAAGATGGCTGGAGCTGTTAAAAGATTATGACATTGATATCTTGTATCATCCCGGGAAACCAAATGTAGTAACTGATGCGTTAAGTCATAAAATAATGGCAAGCACTTATGGGCAGTCTGTGGAAAGACAATGAATAACTAAGGATCTATGTCAACTAGCTAGGGGGTTCACCTTCTTGAATCTCCAGACTAAGGGGTTATTGTGCAAAATGCGGCAGAATCCTCATTAGTAGTGGAATTGAAAGAGAAGCAGTACACTGATCCTATTCTATTAAAACTTAAGGAGAATGTACAATAGGGTATGACAAAGGCATTTGAGCTTACACAAGAGGGAGTACTTCGGTGTCAAAACAGATTGTGTGTACCTAATGTAGATTAATTAAGAAAGAAGATTATGATGGAAGCACATCATTCGAGATATTCTGTCCATCCGAGGTCAACTACAATGTATCATGACTTGAAAGAAATGTATTTGTGGGGGTACATGAAGAAGAATATTGCGGAATTCGTGGCTCAATGTCCAAATTGTCAACAAGTAAAAGTAGAGCACCAAAAGCCCAGAGGTTATATGCAGTGTATAGAACTTCCAATTTGGAAGTGGGACATGATAAACATGGATTTTGTCACTGGTTTGCCTCGTTCATTTTGGAAGTTTGATTCTATATGGGTAATTGTTGATAGACTGAACAAATCAGCGCACTTCTTGCCGGTCAAGACTACTATTACAGTTGAAGAATATGCGAGGTTATATATTAAAGAGATAGTTCATCTACATGGAGTGCCAATCTCTATTATATCGGATAGGGGAACTCAATTCACTGCAAATTTTTGGAAGTCATTTCAGAAGAGTTTAGGAACACAGGTGAATTTAAGTACAACCTTTCATCCTCAAATAGACGGTCAGGCAGAGCATACAATTCAAACACTTGAGGATATGCTGTGAGCTTGTATATTGGATTTCAAAGGTAGTTGGGATGATCATTTGCCATTGATCGAGTTGGCATACAACAATAGCTACCATTCAAGTATTAAAATGGCACCTTATGAAGCTTTATATGGTAGAACATGTAGATCTCCAATTGGCTGGTTAGAAAAAGGTGAAACCACCTTATTTGAGCAAGATCTTGTTCATCAAGCTATGGAAAAAGTCAAAGTGATACAGCAATGGCTAGAAACAGCTCAAAGTCGACATAAATCATATGTGGATGTTAAAAGGAGAGGACTAGAATTTTCTGTAGGGGATTGGGTGTTCTTGAAGGTGTCACCAATGAAAGGGGTAATGAGGTTTGGTAAAAAGGGAAAGTTAAGTCCACGCTATATAAGGCCATATAAGGTTATTCGAAGAATTGGTCATTAGAGTTACCTCAAGAGCTTTCGACCGTTCATCCAGTGTTTCATGACTCTGCTTTGAAAATGCGTAGGTGACCCATCTCGTATTACTCCTACTGAAGATGTACAAGTTACGAAAGATCTCACTTATGAAGAAGTACCCATTGCTATTCTAGATCGACAAGTTAGGAAGTTAAGAAATAAAGAAGTAGTTTCTTTAAAAATATTATAGAGGAACCAACAAGTAGAAGAAGTTACATGGGAAGCGGAAGAAGCAATGAAATTGAAGTATCCTCATCTCTTTCAGAGCGATGAGAAGAATGAAGATGTGTAGTTGAGGCATTGACAAGTAAGTATAAGTCTATATGTATTATGTGATTATTAGTAGTACTAACTTAGGCTTGAACCTGTTTGGGATGGATAACCATGCTAACATTCGAGGATGAATGTTTTAAGGGGGGAAGGATGTAACAGCCCATAATACGCATATGCTTGTTATATTCTTGTGATACTTGACATAGCTTTATAGTATAGGTGAGGGACCATGATTCTTATATGATTAGTGTTGGTTTGAACTAGCTCGGAAGGTGATGATGTGATGCCTTCCACGTTTCAGCATGTGTACTGCAGGTTAACTCCAACGGGAGTATTTAAAAAGACAGTAAGGTGGTAATTGGACTTAAAGTTGAAAGTTAAGTGCTAAGTTAAAGCAAAAGGAATTAATACTTAGAAAATGAATTAAAATAAGTGAGTTGTTTGCTTGACTTAACTAAGCTAGTAGGTGACAAGTAGGTGCATCACCTACTTTGACTTATTGACCAGTCCAAAGGACCAAGTAGGTGCATCACCTACTTGAGCTAGATGGATCTAGTTTAAAAGGCCAAGGTTTATGGATCAAATTTGGGCATATGCTAATGGACTCACTTGAGGCCCAAAGTAAGTTAAAAAAAAGGAAAATGAAATTTAAGCCCAGCAGCCAAATCTATCAAGGCCTAATATTTAAGCCCAAATGAAAGCAAGTAAGTGCATCACCTAGTTTGACCTTTTGAGCTGCTTGATGTACATAAGCAGGTGCATCACCTACTTGACCAATTAGTGGTTGAAAATGAAGCTTTCTAGAGGATATTCTTAAAGGTGAAGAAAGCTCAATATAAAGATATATTGGCTGCTATTCTCACTCATTTTAACACACATTATTGAGGATTAACTCTGGCTCTCTCTCTCTTTTCTCTTAAGTATTAAAACAACAGCCTTAAAGTTCTTCTAGGGCTCTTGAAGAAACCCTCATCTCTGCAAGACAAGGTAAGTGAAAACACTTATGGATTTTGCTTAATTCTCCCATGGATGATTAGGAAAATATGTTATTCATGCACAAGTATAAGTATAAAGGCATAATATTTCCAGAAGCTACTGCTCACTTCCTTGGTTATTAAGATACTTTTCTCTTCTTCTTTGGTTTAAGTGTGAAGGGAAGTTGAAGTTCTAGAGGAATTCAAGTTATAAGGAGAAGTTGCAGAAATTGAGGTAAGGTGACTGCTCCATTTTCTTCCTCCTTATGTATGAGTTTGAGTGAGGAATTATGGCTGTGCTGTCATAAAGAACTCAAGGGGGTGGTGAGTTCAATAATTGGTTGTATGATAAAGAATATTTGAGGCTGTTCTATGTGTATTGTTGTTGGTGCAGTTTGGGTAATCTTGGAAAAGGATACGTAATGTATGTATTGGGCAGAGAAGGAGGGTGTGGTGATACACATTATTTTAAGGGCTGTATGGGCTCATTATCCGTAAAAGTTAGCTACTGTTTTACGAGGCTCACGGTGTGATAGCTGCTAATTTAAATTTATCATGACTTATATTGTAGATTAAAACCTGAAAGGGGAGGCTGAATCGTGATAGTTGTATTGGTCAGAGGATAAGGTATGTAAGGCTATTCAATTCAATATTCTTCGGCATGAAATTTGATACTTGCGATTAATATCAATAAGTGAATTTTCTAAGTTCTATTCTTAGTAAAGGAAAAATAGTGGCAGCGTACGATCTCCATATAGCTGATAATATTTCCCCCTCTCCTTAGTGTATATAATTATTTCACTATATGTTCACTACTCTATACTTGTGTAATTATCCTCCTATGTGCTAGTATAGAAATGGTATTTGCAAAAGCAAGTTTGGTGAATCCTCCTCGTAGTTAGTTGAAGTGAATCGTGTCATTTAAGCTCACAAGTAATGCATTGATGTTACATAGCTCCTTATGTCATTGTTACTGCCTTGAAGTATTATTTTCATGTCTTCTACTACTGGTCCATAGTTCCAAATATAAAAAATGATTATGATCACCAAAACAACAATCTCAAAGATTAAAGAATCTAAGTAAAGCAATTTGTATAATTAAGGGTGGCGGCTTAGGGGCGAAAGCCTAGCATGGGCCAATCCCAATTGGTATAGAAGGATGGCAGCTCAGGGGTGAAAGCCTAGCATGGGCCGATCCCAATTTGTGTAATTATGAGGACCGCATTCCAGGGGTTAAAATGCCTAGCATGGGTCATCCTCTTCTACCACTGATCAGTTAGTCATTCATATCACATGCCTTATAAACATCATAACACACAGAAAGGTAAAGGAAAGAATGTAACATATATGATCCCACAAGAGTTAACAAAGGACGTCTTCTGTTCTGATTTATGCACACATATATTGATATTTGGTTTCATTCGAACTCTCATTTTATATATGTTATTGCCTTACATATTCAGTACATTTTCTCGTACTGACGTCCCTCATGGGGGACGCTGCATTTCATGCTACATGCACATGTACTTTAGCTAGTAGACCTCCTCAGTAGGAGCACACAACACTCAACTGCTTTTGGTGAGCTCCAGATTGATTCGGAGCTTTACTAAGTCCTTGGTAGATTCATTTTGGTATTTTATCATAGTTAAGAGTAAGGCGGGGTATGTCCCGACCTACTCTAAGGTTTTCTATCTTTTATAGGCTTTGTAGACTTATGTATATGGTTCAGTTGCATATTAGCAAGTTGTGGCCTCTATGACCAAGTCTTGTATATAAGTTTTGGGTCTACATATGTTTTTTCGTATCGCTGCATCCTATGTGAGCTTGTCACAATATTATCATAGTTATATGCATAGTAAGCACATGTTACATGTTGGTTCTCTCGGGCCTTTAGGGCATCGAGTTCCTGTCCGTCTTAATGGGATTTGAGGTGTGACAGTGTCGATGCCTTGTGTGATGAGCTTATTGTGAACCATGCATGATAACATCTAGAATTTTCCCCGTTGGTCCGGTCGACTCCCCGTTGGTCCGGTCGACTAAGTAAGTCTATCTCTTGATATGATCTTAGGCAACTTCGAAGAGTGTGAGCCAATTTGACATATACCTCTTTTGTGGCCTACCTTGTGAGTGTGTGAACCTCTTTTGAACACCCCTTGAGCCTTACTTTTCTTTGGAAGAAACTTGATGAAAACATGACCTTTATAAAATCCACTACCCATAATCCTCGTGATTTGTGGTTGATTGAATATCCAACTTAGGCCAAAATCCTAAGTTGGGGGTGTGGTGAAAAGAAAAGGCAAGTCAAGAAGTGCAAGAAAAGTCCCTTTTAATCCATGGTGTTGAGAAAAATGGAACCCCTCCATATAAAAGAAAAAAAAACAAGAGAAAATAAAAATAAAAAGTTAAGAGAAATGTCAAAAGAAATGGGGTTCCAAACAATCCATGGAGTGAATAATGGGATGACTTGTGAGCACTAAAGAAATTGATGAAAGAAGAGGAAAGAGAGTGTTGAAAGCACCACATTTCACGAGGATGAAAGTCACTGAGCATAAATGACCATACCTTTGTACTCAGCCCCATTACAAGCCTTGAAAAGACCTTTTTGATCTTGAGTGAGCTGAAACAATTGTTGATTGGAAAATACGGATAAACCTATGGGTGAAAGCATGCATTGTGTTCTTCTTTGTGAGAGTGAGCGTTGCATTTGATTCCGGAACTTTAAATGATCAAACCATTGTGTGAATATGGAATCTTTGTTTGTATGAGGGCATTTGAATACCTTTGTTGAGCTCGAACTTGCATTTGAAGCAAGTATAGTGAGCTTGAGAATCTTTGATAATGGTGTGTCACTACTTGAGTCTTTGAGTATACAATTGATCCTTGCATGAGTAAGTTGAGTCTTGTTGTGTACATTCATGAGTGAATCTTGTGTAACACTGTTTGAGACATCCTTTTTGAACTGCTGAACTTGAGTTTTACTTGAGGACAAGCAAAAATTTAAGTTGGGGTGTTGATGAGTCCACAAACTGGACTCATTTAGGGCTATATTTTGATAGAATTAGTTTCCTCAAATGCATATTTTGTCTCAATATCTGATTAAAATCCTTAAGTTTAAGGTATTTAGAGTCGCCTATGGGCCTGTAGATCGCCTTTTGTTCCAGTGTGCTGAGCCTTGAAGGAAAAGGTCAAGTTGGCGATGAAATGAAGCAGTCGGAGCATCGCCGATCAGTTCCGCGAAGCAGTACTATACCGCCCAATGATCCAGAACGCGAAGATGCTGAAGGCAAGAGCTGAAAGGCGATGAAGCAGACCAAAGGGCGGATCGCCGAGTGCATCGGTGATCCCGAGTAACTGCGCCGAGTGACCCTTCGCAGCACACTTTTTGACACCTATAAATACTTGTTTAAATTTTATTTCAGTAGGCAATTTCAGATACAACATTTTATTTTTCTAAGTTGCAAGTAGAGAGACATCGTTCTTAGATCTTGAAGATTCAAAGGGTTTCATCTCCAAGAAATTGGACTTGGGTCTCAAAGATTCTTCACTCTTGATGTGTTTTAAGACTTAATTCTTCATACCCAGTTGATGGAAACTGATATTGGTATAACTTTTTATCTCTTCTACATGTCTAGCTAAAACTCCAATTCTTGGGGTGTAATTTTGTGAATATGGGTTAAATTATCTGTTGGGTCTTGCTTGTTGATGGTTTATTTGTTGTTTAAATGTGATTTCATTTAGTAGTTGTGTATGAACTTAATGGGATTGTAGTTGCAAATACGATTTCATCTTAGTGTTTTTGGCTTGCTCGAGAGAGAGGTCGTAAAACTAAGACTACTAAATTGATAGCCGGTGGTATTGGGTTGACATGGGTACAACTCGAGAGAGTGAATCCTAGTCTTTCTCCCACACATTCAGCTCAAGAGAGTGAATGGGCTAAGGCAGAGGCTGTGCTTAATGCTGCAACTCGGTGTTCGAGAGAAATCGAGTTGATTCGGGGTAAGTTGCTCGAGAGAGAATTTACCCCTACTATAGTCTAGCCTAGTCACAAATGTTCAACAATTTACTATCAAAAGCATATAACCGGTAGCCTAGTTTATCCTGTATTCCTATCACATCCCAAGAATCCCGTCTCTCTATCTCGTTTTCTTTATATTTTTACTGTTTTTAGTTGTTAATTAATACAAACCCCCATTGATAATTGATGCTTGCGTCACCCCTTAGATTTAGTATGTTTTTATTCGTTAATATTTATAGCTATGACTAATTAGAACTTGATTTTATTTTTCTACTAATTCTCAAAACCACTCCCTATGGGAACGATCCCAACCCTTGGTTAGGTTATATTACTATTGTACGATCGTAGACACTTGAATCGGAAGTTGTGTCTTGAATACACAAACATCACTTTCTACGCTCTATCTTTCAAACACCCGCAATAGAATTACTGTGGGATTTTATCGGCTTGTAACATAGGCTCAATCTAGGGAATGGATATTTGGGTTATATTACTATTTGGTTGTTCTATTTTTGGGTTTTCAAGACTACTCAGGCAAGTTCTAGTTTATGGTCATAGAGTTAGACTTCTAGCAAACCTCACACACACACGTGACACAGGACTACATTCTCCAGTTTCTTGGTTCACCAATTTATTTCCAGATTAGCAATGTTCAACACATGAGTACCTAAAATGTCATCTAAAGATCCTAACAGTCAGATTTCAGATCGAGGTCATCATTGCCAACAGACCAACTGCTACACAACTCAACACATAAAAACTTCACAGTTTTCTCAAAAACAAAAACATAGCGATCACAAACAAACATAGAGCAACCTCCATTCATTTTAACAGCTAAAATGGCAGGTTGCTCACCCCCCCCTCTCCAAACTGTAATGACCCGTAAAATGAATAAGTTAAACTAGAGCCTAACTTGTGTGTGTTTGAGTTTGGTGTGAGGTTTGAGGGTGTTTGGTCTTGTCCCAAGCCATGGTTGAGGGATTTAGGGGTTAAACGTCAAGGTACGACTCCCCAAGGACCACCCTAAGGGTCCTTGAGGAGGACCCTAAGCCTAACCCCCAAGACCTCTTAAAACCAAAGGACTGCCCAAGAATTGGTGAACGACGGAAGGGGACCACGCCCCGTGGAGTCATCCACGCCCCGTGGATGGCTTCCGTGGATCATGGCCCCCAAATCCAAGCCTCAACCACAAACCATGGCTGACCAGGTAGAGACATGACCCAGACCACGGTCTATGGTTTTGAGTCGTGGTTCCCACCTGGTTTGGTTCGGCCAAGTTGAAAGGTGGTTTGGTAATTAGATAATTAATTTAGTTAAGTTGTGGGATGGTTATTTTGAGTTATTTATGGTATTTTAAGAGTATTAAAAGTGTTAAACTCTATTTTTAATATCATTACTTCTAAACCCAAAATCAAAACCTTCCCCCCCCTCTAAAAGTCTCTCTCTAGAAACCTCTATTGGAGGTGAAGACTCCAAGCTTCCAAGGTCAAATTTTCAAGGTTTTCAAAGGATTTTCAAGGGAATTTCGTGGGAAACTATAGCAAGGTATGGTAGTCTTGATCCTTGTCTAACTTTTCATTCAAGGAGCCAATTCAAAGGTGATTTCAAGTTATGAAAAATCTAGGGTTTTACTCAATCTCATGGGTTCTTTCATCAAATATTTTCAAATGGTTTCTAATGAAGAATTAAGATTGTATTAGTGTTTAATTGATGATTTATGATGAAAATACGCTACGAACCCATGAATTATCTCAATTCCTAAAGTGTGCATTATGAAGTGGGTTTGTTGATCATGAGTGAATGTTGATGGATTATGCCTAAATTTCTTTAGATTGTTGAATTGTATCATTATACATGCCATTATTGTAGTAGATTATTTGTATGTTGGTGACTTTTGATCATGGCCTTGAAAGGGCAACTTATGACCAAATTACATGTTGAATTAGAATTGTGCTTGAACTATTGATCCACTTGAAAGGTGGAGGTGTTTAAATACTATGTATGATTACGAAGTGAAGTATGTTTGTGTGATTACTATGGATGTATTATGATCATGTTTATAAGGCAATTGTATGAATGATGATGTTTATGTGAAATGTTATTCTCACATGCTCACACACACTCATGAATAAATAATGAATGAAGTTCTATTATAATGTTAATGATGATGAGTCTATTGAAAGGATATTCTCAATTGTACTCTAATGAATGATAATGACTTGTTGTGAAAGGACTTTATCACTATAAGGGGATTCTTAGGTGAAAGGCTATTCTCATCTTTGAATCTATGAGCTTTCCAATGAATGAATGTTGGGTTTGAGATGGATGCCCATACGTTAGTTGAGGTGGGGTATCTAGTATCAATCTCTTATCCCATAATAATGAATGAACTTAATGAATGTCAAATACTCCATGGGGAATAATTCTAAGCACCGAGTGGATATGGATTGAGATGGATACTCATACGTGAGTTGAGGTGGGGTATGTAGTAACAATCTCTTGAGATGGATGCCCATATGTTAGTTGCGGTGGGGTATCTAGTTGCAATCTCACTATCCCATAACTATGTGCCCACATAGGTCTAGATAGTGGATCCACTTAAGCTAAAGAACGATGGTCCTACCTTAGGCAAGTAGGAATCCCTTATCCGGTGTGGGTGACACCAGGATTCCATGAATTTTCTCACATGGTCTATGTCGGTTAATGCTTACCCCCACAAAGAATGTTAATGAACTATAGCTTCTTAAGAATGCACAACTCAGTGTGGGTGGTGGTATGGGATGCCATCTATGCATTGCACAAGTAGACTTCGAGAGGGGTCATGGTGTGTTCCTTTATAATGTTAACGAAATGAATGGGCTCTTATGATCATGTTAATAAGAATGTTGACCTAATGTCTAATAAATAAAGGTGCTCTTAATGTAATGAAGTTAAATGAAGAATGTGGCTTATGCTTAAATGTAATTATGCATTGGATACTTGGATTGTATTATGAGTTACTTCTTTGGTATGTCTTATTGTATATGAATGTGCCTTGCTTATGGCAACTTCAAAGGTGTACTTAGTGTGAGTAGTATTATGGGATGCTACTTACACATTGCACAAGTATGACTAAGAGTTGTCTTAGGTGATGGTCCTTGTGTGTTAATATGACTTATGAAGTGTTTATGTCTCTTATGTATGACTATGGTGTGAAGATGGAAAGGTCGAATGGTAAGTTCACTTGGGTGACCTTAAGGTGGTACTTGGTGTGGATATTGGTATGTGACGCTATATACAATGCACAAAGTATATCTTGAGTGTTACTTGAGAGGAAGGATTATGTAAAGGTAATGAGTTGTATGTGGATTATGGTTGTAATATGGTTAAGTGACTTTTATGTTGATTATGTCTTGTATTATGCCTCTTATGTTTATATTCATAAAGTTTTATCAAAATGGCATATAGCATGACTTTCAAACAAAAATGTCCTTTTTAAGCATGTTTTTGCATGCCTATCATACTTAGTACTTAATTGTGCTAGCCCATATTTTATTAACTTTTATGAAGTGTAGGGATTGGCACTCCATTTGAATCTCCCTAGTCAAATCTTGGAGTAGAGTTCTTCCAAGACATCTTTTGGTATGTCCTCATAGATTGAGGATAAGGAATTTTAATGTTTCTAGTTCTTTCATGTTTTAAGACTATTGTTAAGACTTCGATTGTAAAGGGCTGGTTCCCTATCTTGTTAAAGTTTTGTCTAAGATGGCCATGTGAGACTTTAGTATTTCGCTGCTTTATAAATGTCTTTTGATTGAATGGTTTTAAAGAAAGTTTTAAATTCCGCACTATTTCTAAGTATCTTATGTTATGAATGCTATGAGGCTTGTATAAGACCTCTTCGGGGTCGAGTACGCCGTGTCGCTTCTTGGGTGTAAACTCGGGTCGTGACAAACATGGTATTAGAGCACATGGTTTTGGGAATGGTTTTTAGGGTTGATGTATCACAAGCCACGTCTAGTAGAGTCTTGTTCATTAGTGTGAGTCGCGACACATCTATGAGTGAGATTCTATAGGACGTTAGAAAGTTACAATTCTTTCATTATTGTTGAAGTTGTGCCTTAGAGTTTAGCTCTATAAGTATCCTTTTCCTAATCCTTCTCTTGTGTTTATAGGATATGAATACAAGAAGCACGCCCGCAAGAAGAGTGGAAGAGGAAGTTGTGAATGAGGGAGTTCCTCCCCAAGATCCTCAAGGTGACCAAGTTCCTCAAGAGAATCAAGTCCCGGTTAATGCTCCGGACATGACCAATAAAGAGATTAGGTTGGCTTTTCTAACTATGACCCAAGCGGCCCAAGTTAATAGAGATGTGGGGCCTAGAGTGAATCCTATTGAGAGTAGTATGACTTCTAAGTTGAGGGATTTTGTGAGGATGAATCCTTCGGTATTTCTAGGATCTAAGGTTGGAGAGGATCCCTAAGAGTTCTTGGATGAGGTGTATAAGATAGTAAATGCTATGGGGGTGACTTCTAGAGAAAAAGCAGAACTAGTTTCATATCAATTGAAGGATGTTGCCCAAATTTGGTTCACTCAATGGAAAAGCAATAGGGCTATAGAAGTGGGTCCTATAGAATGGGAGGAGTTTAAGAGAGCTTTTCTTGGTAGGTACTTTCCCCGTGAGAAGAGGGAGGTTCCTTAAAGTGTACCCTATTGTCTAAGTATGCTCCATCCTTGGTGTCTATCCCTAGAGACGAGATGAGTCGCTTTGTGACCGGTGTATCCGACCTTGTTAAGGAAGAGTGTCGTACGGTGATACATTATGATGATATGAACATTTCTAGACTCATTGTGTATGCTCAATCTATTGAGGAGTCCAAACTTGAGAGGAAGAGTAGAGAGGTGAAGAGGTCGAGGTCCGATGAACAAAGTCAACCAAGGTCCAAAAAGAGGTTCTACAACCAAGATTCTTCAATGGTGAATAATTATAGGGTGTCTAACCCTAAATCTCAAGGAGGGAATGGAAATGGTTCTTCTTTTGAGAGGCTTAGGTGTGCCAAGTGTGGGAAGCAACATTTGGGTTAATGTCTTGCCGGCACGGATGGGTGCTTTCGGTGTGGAAAGAAGGGTCATAAGATGAGAGATTTTCCAACACTCATGGCAAAGGGGAGAGAGACCAAGCAAGCTTCTCATGATGACCCGGATCCTAATGCTCCAAGGAAGAGTCGTTTATATGCTCTTCAAGCTAACAAGGACAAATGAGCTAATTCGGATGAAGGCACCGGTAAGTGATAGTTCCTTATAGTTGTGAATGTTGTATTGAGGCTCCTATGTTGTTTTTATGTTAGCCTTAGTTGGGTTTTCTCCTAAGTGGGGGATAGTATGTTGAGTAGTAAGGTTGTTGAGGGTTTTGATATCCTTATCTCTTTCCTTCTATTCCTATTCAAGCTTGAGATCAAGAGTTCCTTGTAGCTTGTTTCATGGTTTGGAGTCATGTGTGATTATGAGTTTCCATGGTCTCCTTATGTCATGCATGTTCTAGTTGAATTCTTGTTTAAATGAGAAAAATGAGTTTTCATGATTTATGTTCCTAGTGTTGATTTGCATTTAGTATGAGTTATCTATATGCTTCATGAGGTGAAATGTTGAACATCCCTAATTGTGCTTTTGAGAGTAATTGTATAATATGCTTAATGATGTTATGATGAGCATGCTTTGAGTTGGAGAAGGTAATGCCTCCAATGAAATGAGAAATGTTGAAGTTTTGATGCATAATGAGTTTGTGTAGATGTAGTTCCTACTTTCTTGTATTGCATTGGACATGTTTGAGTTGGAGTTGATGTTATCCTCCTAGATTTGTGTATTGTTTTGATGCTGCATGCATGATGGGTTTCTAGTCTTGAGTCGTTGACCCCTTAATGTGTTTTAAGTGTCATTCGAGGATGAATGTTCTAAGTGGGGGTTAATGTAATGACCCGTAAAACGAATAAGTTAAACTAGAGCATAACTTGTGTGTGTTTGAGTTTGGTGTGAGGTTTGAGGGTGTTTGGTGTTGTCCCAAGCCATGGTTGAGGGGTTTAGGAGTTAAACGTCAAGGTACGACTCCCCAAGGACCATCCTAAGGGCCCTTGAGGAGGACCCTAAGCCTAATCCCCAAGACCCCTTGAAACAAAAGGACTGCCCAAGAATTGGTGAACCACGGAAGAGGACCATCCCACGTGGAACCATCCATGCCCCGTGGAACCATCCACGCCCCGTGAAACCATCCACGCCCCATGGAACCATCCACGCCCCGTGGATGGCTTCCATGGATCATGGTCCCCAAATCCAAGCCTCAGCCACAAATCACGGCTGACCAGGACGGGATGTGACCCATACCACGGCCCGTGGTTTGGAGTCGTGGTTCCCACCTGGTTTGGTGCTTTGGTTTGGCCAAGTTGAGGGGTGGTTTGATAATTAGCTAATTAATTTAGTTAATTTTGGGACGGTTATTTTGATTTATTTATGGTATTTTAAGAGTATTAAAAGTGTTAAACTCTATTTTTCATATCATTACTTCAAAACCCAAAATCAAAACCTCCCCTCCCCTCCAAAAGTCTCTCTCGAGAAACCTCCATTGGAGGTGAATACTTCAAGCTTCCAAGGTCAAATCTTCAAGGTTTTCAAAGGATTTTCAAGGGAATTTCGTGGAAATCTATAGCCAGGTATGGTAGTCTTGATCCTTGTCTAACTTTTTATTCATGGAGAAAATTAAAAGGTGATTTCAAGTTATGAAAAATCTAGGGTTTTATTCAATCTCATGGGTTCTTTCATCAAACATTTTCAAATGGTTTCTAATGACGAATTATGATTGTATTAGTATTTAATTGATGATTTATGATGAAAATACTCTATGAACCCATGAATTCTCTCAATTCCTAAATTGTGCCTTATGAAGTGGGTTTGTTGATCATGAATGAATGTTGATGGATTATGCCTAAATTGATTTAGATTGTTGAATTGTATCATTATACATGCCTTAATTGTAGTAAATTGTTGGTATGTTGGTGACTTTTGATCATGGCCTTGAAAGGGCAAGTTATGACCAAATTACATGTTGAATTAGAATTGTTCTTGAACTATTGATCCACTTGAAAGGTGGAGGTGTTTAAATACTATGTATGATTATGAAGTGAAGTATGTGTGTGTGATTACTATGGATGTATTATGATCATGTTTAGAAGGCAATTGTATGAATGATGATGTTTATGTGAAACATTATTCTCACATGCTCACACTCATGAATGAATAATGAATGAAGTTCTATGATAATGTCAATGGTGATGAGTCTATTGAAAAGATATTCTCAATTGTACTCTAATGAATGATAATGACTTATTGTGAAAGTACTTTCTCACAATAAGGGGATTCTTAGGTGAAAGGCTATTCTCATCTTTGAATCTATGAGCTTTCCAATGAATGAATGTTGGGTTTGAGATGGATGCCCATACGTTAGTTGAGGTGGGGTATCTAGTATCAATCTCTTATCCCATAATAATGAATGAACTTAATGAATGTCAAATACTCCATGGGGAATAATTCTAAGCACCGAGTGGATATGGATTGAGATGGATACTCATACGTGAGTTGAGGTGGGGTATGTAGTAACAATCTCTTGAGATGGATGCCCATATGTTAGTTGCGGTGGGGTATCTAGTTGCAATCTCACTATCCCATAACTATGTGCCCACATAGGTCTAGATAGTGGATCCACTTAAGCTAAAGAACGATGGTCCTACATTAGGAAAGTAGGAATCCCTTATCCGGTGAGGGTGACACCGGGATTCCATGAATTTGCTCACATGGTGTATGTCGGTTAAGGCTTACCCCCACAAAAAATGTTAATGAATAACAACTTCTTAAGAATGCACTACTTAGTATGGGTGATGGTATGGGACGCCATCTATGCATTGCACAAGTAGACTTCGAGAGGGGTCATGGTGTGTTCCTTTATAATGTTAATTAAATGAATGGGCTCTTATGATCATGTTAATAAGAATGTTGATCTAATGTCTAATGAATGAAGGTGCTCTTAATGTAATGAAGTTAAATGAAGAATGTGGCTTATGCTTAATTGTAATGATGCATGCTATACTTGGATTGTATTATGAGTTACTTCCTTGGTATGTCTTATTGTATATGAATGTGCCTTGCATATGGAAACTTCAACGGAGTACTTAGTGTGAGTAGTACTATGGGATGCTACTTGCACATTGCACAAGTATGACTTAGAGTTATATTAGGTGATGGTCCTTATGTGTTAATATGACTTATGAAGTGTTTATGTATCTTATGTATAACTATGGTGCGAAGATGGAAAGGTCGAATGGTAAGTTCACTTGGGTGACCTTAAGGTGGTACTTGTTGTGGATAGTGGTATGGGACACTATCCATACATTGCACCAAGTATAGCTTGAGGGTTACTTGAGGGGAAGGCTTATGTAAAGGTAATGAGTTGTATGTGGATTATGTTTGTAATGTGGTTAAGTGACTTGTATGTTGATTATGTCTTGTATTATGCCTCTTATGCTTATGTTCATAAAGTTTTATCAAAATGGCATATGGCATATAACATGACTTTCAAACAAAAATGTCCTTTTAAGCATGTTTTTGCAAGGCTATCATACTTAGTACTTAATTGTGCTAACCCATATTTTCTTTACTTTTATGAAGTGTAGGGATTGACAGTCAATTTGATTCTCCCTAGTCGAATCTTAGATTAGAGTTCTTCCAAGACATCTTTTGGTATGTCCTCTTAGATTGAGGACAAGGACTTTTAATGTTTCTTGTTCTTTCATGTTTTAAGATTATTGTTAAGACTTCGATTGTAAAGGTCCGTGACCCTATCTTGTTAATGTTTTGTCTAAGATGGCCATGTGAGACTTTAGTATTTCGCTGCTTTATAAATGTCATTTTATTGAATGGTTTTAAAGAAAGTTTTAAATTCCACACTCTTTCTAAGTATCTTATGTTATGAATGCTATGAGGCTTGTATAAGACCCCTTTGGGGTCGAGTACGCCGTGTCGCTTCCAGGGTGTAGACTCGAGTCGTGACACAAACAAAAGGACTTTGCCCTCGAAGTTAATAAATAAAAACAAAATAGGGCTGTGAGGAGGGGTCATACCTATAACGCTGAAGGCGCCGGTAGCCGACTCAACGTCAGCACCCTTATCAACTGTTGCATTTTCAGAAGCAAACTCTGGATCAGGCTGGCTACCACTGGAAGGTACATGTGCTCTGCTATCAGAAGCTCCAGCTAATACCGCATCTCAAAGTTGTTGCGCAAGTTCTTCTTCTTTTCTTGTCGTTCTTCTCGAAGCTCTGCGGGCTTTCTTTTGTTGTATTCTGTCTTCCTTAGATATGTCGACAGGCAGCTCCTCATCAGACTCACCAACTTTGTGTTTTCTCTTGCCGAACTTACTTTTGGGTAGTTCACCCTAGAAACTATCAAGTGATTGAGTGGAGGGTGCCTGATTGAACAATTGCATCAAGGACTCTAACATGACTGGAGTGGGCACCTGTACTGGCTTTTCAGCCAGTTTAGCAACTTGAGCTCGCATCTCAGCTAATTTAGTCTTGAAATCTTCAGTGTTGACTTAGCCGACAGTCTTTACTTAATCCTGGACAAGGATCTCCAAACCATCCATCCATTCTTTTAAGACAACCAGCTCCTTCCGCATCTCATATTTTATCCTCTTCTCCGTAGCTAACACCTCTCTCTCTATTAGCTGGGGCATCCGGTGTATAATTTGGTCAACTATGGTCCTGGTCTGGCGCTGATCTGCAACCAATTTCTCAAGGAATAGCATAGGAATAGTGACAAAAGTACTTGGAGCCTGTGAGGCTGAAGCTGGTGGTAGTGGTTCCTCTGTAGATGGCTGTGATGACTCTCCTTGCTCGGGCCCTATTTCCGTATGTGGAATGTCAATTGGTACATGAGGAACAACTGCCAAAGAATCCGCGGCTCCAGATTTCTCACCAAAGAGATGGTTAGCGACATCTTTGATTTTAAAGGCCT
Organism: Solanum piurae; assembly: GCA_029582685.1. Taxonomy (NCBI): domain Eukaryota; kingdom Viridiplantae; phylum Streptophyta; class Magnoliopsida; order Solanales; family Solanaceae; genus Solanum; species Solanum piurae. The sequence goes on along the minus strand of JAJOOO010014530.1, from coordinate 3,404 downwards.
GGATGAGTCTTGACGCCTCACCCCATCTGTCAACTAGCATGTTTGGGGGAATGTTTGCTTGTCGACATAATTTCCCTATCAAACAGGAAATTGAAAGTCCGACTCTCTCATTTAGTCCCTTGTCTCTCATTTCGGTTGCTTTGATCTGCCCCACATTTACCGGGTAACCAGCCATGACGCACGCTACCAAAGAAGCCATTTAGAGAGACAAGGTATTATGATTACATGTAGGTCTCAATTGTGCACGAACAACAACAAACTAGACCTTGGCCGGAAAAGATAGTGAAACTTTAGTGATGAGTGGCTGTGTACCTGTGACCAAAGCTGCATTCTTCCCCTTTGAGGCAATTTGTCTTGCAATCCAGCACAAGACCCACTCTCGAGAACTCTGAATCTCCATCTCAGTTTCGTTGGTGACTGCATGATGTTTGCCTTCAAAGAGGCCAACTGACATTGGTGCAGTGCATTCTGGGCCATGCATCATTCTATTGATAGGAGCCTCTGAGATATCTATAGATTTTTTCTGAACCATAATTGAGTTGAGTGGACCCCAGGTACTGGCAATTTCCTTCTACCCCCGTTTAGTTGTCTCAGTTTCTGCAGCAAAGTTCATCAATGTGGCCGCATAAGATGAATTAAAATCTCTTGTCAGGTGGATAGAATATTCCCCAGATGCGTTGTTCATCCAGTAAAACTGATGAAACTGAAAGATCCGATAAATGTCGGGGAATGCTTTGAGGTCAGCCACCACCACTCAGGTCTCAGGCATGATTGGTCTACTCTTAAACCACCAGACTTGTTCACAATTCCATTGTTAAAGAAGTCCTCGCACCTGTCCACAATCCACATAGAACGGAAACAATCAATCAGCTGCTGTATCGCGGCAAGGTCATATTCATGGATGTGAACATATTGCACCATAGTGTCATCGGTGGTGATATCTTCATCTTCTCCTACCACATCTGCCTCTTCCTGTGCTCTATTTTCAACTTCTGTGTTTACTGTAGCTGGTGGTGTGGTTAGATTCTCCTGAGAGTCGCTTGCAAACTCTGAACTATCTCCCGAACCATCAGCAGACTGGCTACCTAATTCCTCACCGCTACCAGAACTACTACCTTTCTCTTCAAACTGGGAGGAGTGTTCTGGAGAATTGCCCACACTGTCTGGGATCTAGTAGTTCGAGGTGGGTGCTCCTCAATGATGATATTTATCTGAAGCTCGAAACTACTAGACTCTGACGCGTTATGGCCTTCTGATTGAGAAGCAATCGGTGAGGAATGTTTGGTAGCGTTCTCTCTTTGGGGAGCCATAGTACCTGAGAAATACAAAAAACCATTAGTACACCAAAACAGTAAATTGACACACAATCGGGTACGTATACTTCCCCTGTGTAATTACAACGTGTCGGCTTGCCTTAAGAAAGCCGTCACCCAATCTATCATTAGGAAGGGCCACATAATCAAAATATAGAAATAAAAGTACAGAAAGTAAAAATAATTTTTTTATGTACGGGAGCCAAGATGGGTTATGGTGGGTACCACGATCCATGAAGACCCCCGTGAATACAAGTTAGTGACTTGACTATGTGGAACAATTCACTGGGATGGATCACAGATGGCTTTACGGTTCGTGGAGTGAACCACGGTCCGTGAAGACCATTGTGATCCTACCCGGTATAACCATCTTCTGCTAACTATGGTCCACGAGGGGTTTCACGACTCGTAGTTGATCCCACGGTTCGTGAAGTCCATCGTGGACTTACACTTGGACTTTTTCCAATGTTTCTCCCCTTCCAACAACAACCTATGCTCAATTTTATCCCATCACCAAGTTACGAGACCTACTAGCACATGAATCCAACCAATCAACCATATTTAACAATCGCCATGTAAATCAAACACAATCTATATCTCACTAAGATCATAACCACATACCTATGGGAATAGTCATGCAATGGAAACAATTTCACCCTAATTTATCAGCACAACACTTATACAAATACCATTCATACTTAAAATAGGATTCAAACATACACCTGTATCATCATTCACACGAATTACGCAAGAATTCATCAAACCCATAACTCTCAACAACTAATTTCACTGAATTGAAACCAACCCATAACAATTAAACCGCAATAATGGCAGTTCATCACAATAAAAATGCTAAAATTCGACCAAATAAGAGTAGGTTTAACTTGTTTCTAGATAATATTAAACTTATAACAAGTTATTTGGGGAACTTACTTCAAATTTGACTCAAATTTTTCACCAAAAGATATTAGAACACTGCACCCTGATTTTCTGATACTTGGATCCTAGGGTTTCGAATTTCAGGTTGATGTAGGAGTTATGGGAATGTACTAGGCGTTTTGAACTGTTTGTAACCATTACAAGTGAGGAGAAAGGGGAAAATTTTGACCCTTGGCGCTTTAGGAATAAAAAGAAAACAATTGACTTCATTAAAGTGTGGACGGCTCGGGTCGGGTTTGATTTAGTCTGGATTATGGATGACATACTGTGAAGTTGCCTCCGAGAAGATGACTTGGGAGTGGAAACTTACCTGGGTTTCACGAGAGGCTAGACGGTCTATGCAAGTCTTGACGGACTTTGAACCCTTCCGTGAACCATTATATGGCAAATTTCCAATAGCCTCCTTTGGTTGTTGTTGAGGATGACGAGCCGTGAAGTTGCCCGTGAAGGGCACCATGGCCCGTGGTACTGCTCGTGAAGAGTTGTCTGTACCCAGTCCCTGCAATTCTTAGTCCAAATCCTTCCTGCACACATCAACACACAGTGACTCTATAAAAGCAAAGAAAAATGAGAAAAAGGAAACTACCTATTACAATTACAATCTTGGGTTGCCTCCTAAGAAGCGCATAATTTAACGTCGCGGCGCGACACATGTTACTTGATTACTTAGATTTCATCAAGCTTACATTCCTCCACTATTTTCACATCCTCTGGAACACCCAAGTATGCCTTGATTCGCTGACCATTGGCCTTGAACTTCTAGCCCTGGTAATTCTCAAGCTCAATAGCACTCGACTGGAACACTTGAGTTACTCTAAAAGGTCCAGACCATTTGGATCTCAACTTCCCCGGAAACAGACAAAGTCTAGAATTGAAAAGTAACACCAATTCACCAGGAGTGAAGGTCCTCTTCTCAATATGCTTATCATGATACAACTTCATCTTCTCCTTGTATAGTGCATACCTCTCATATGCTCTCAAACGAAACTCATCCATTTCATTGATCTGATCCAGTCTCAGGTTTGCCGTTTTTCTCCAATTAAGATTCAGCTTCATCAAAGCCCAGAGTGCCTTATGCTCAAGCTCAACTAGAAAATGACATGCCTTTCCAAACACCTATTGATATGGAGACATACCAATAGGCATCTTGAA
>JAJOOO010014529.1:0-13354 GCA_029582685.1 Solanum piurae | reverse complement strand
GCGTATCTAACACATCATGAAATCTATTGCGTATCCAACACTTCATGATCATCTTCATCAAGCATATCTGAATCAACTTGTGGCAAGGTTGTCTTAACGTCTTCATTTTCATCTGCAATTTATATGTGGTTTCAATTAGTTAAATATTAAATATATTTTGAGTTTGGACTCTCTTTAATTTTAAATTTTAATATTATATTATATTTTTTTAATTATTTTTATTTGGCCCACGGGCCGGCCCTACCTATATTTCTCAAGCCCCACAAATCAGCAGGCTAATTCAGGCCGGGCTAAAAAGCCCTTTTCTTAAATGGGCTCCAAAAATCTTAGCCCACCCCTATTAAATCCCGGGTTAGGCCAGGCCGGCCCAATGGACCTAGCCCATATTGACGGCTCTACATATAAATAGAAACGGAGGAAATATTGTGTAAATAGAATTTTTGACGAAATGACCAATTATTTATCCCTCCAATCATCTTTGTTGCTCTTAGTTCAAAATAGAAAAGATTTAGGCTTTAATGTGTGGGTTCGCTGTATCTAATTATTTTTCTTTTTACCTAACTGTCTGTTCGTGTTTATTAATGGAGTCCGATATTAAAATGAACACTTTTTATATTCTAAACATTAAAAGGGATCTTCTTAAAAAACACAAAAAAAAAAAAATAGAATGAGTAAGCTATAATTTTTTTTGTTAACCCCACTCACATGAATCTATATCTCTTTCTTTCTGACGTGAAACTATATCTCTTTCTTCAACCATAAATATGGGTTATTCACTCCACATTTTCTCATTCATCTTCTACTTTTTCATACTTTATATTTTGAATTTTGAAATTTGATAGTCATGTCTCAACAATTCGGAAAGTTTGTATATTCAGTTGAACCAGATGTTTGTAAATGCAAAGAGTATTGTAAAATGAAAACATTGATGACTCCAAGAAATTCTGATAGTAAGTTTTGGAGTTGTGCACATTCAAAGGTAAAATAATTAAGTTGTCCACTTCAAAATACTTGGATACTCACTTGATTTCTTGTTTTGTTATTTTAGAAAAATGATGGATGCGATTATTTTCAATGGACAGAAACCATGCTCATAAATGAAACCAACACCATTCTTATTCTTTCACGGGTGAGGAAAACCTTTTTCGACGATGGTACAATGACTTTACACATCAATATGAAATTTGTAGAAGATGAGAATCTTCTAAGGACGACATTACTAAAAGATTCTGAAGAGAAACAGAATGAGCATGTTTGAGAACTTTTGGAGTCAACAATCCTAAATGTTGTAGAAATAAATTAGACATTGCTCCAGGTCGCATGATACAACGATGTGTTTATGTTGAGAAATTGGTCATAAGAGGAAATGTTGTCCCGTCGACCTTAGTAGTTTTTTTTACTATTGTTGTAAGCAAATAAATAGTAAAATTCATTTTATGAAAAAAAAAATCTCTAGCTTTTTTGTATTTTTATTATTGAAAAAAATCTTGATTTTATGTATCAAAAAGATTTTACAATACACTTATAATTGAGAAAGGGATGTATATTCAAGTAAGAAGTTAACAAAAAGAATTATGGTTCGCCCATTTATGAACGAACTATCATTAAAATTTGGAAAAATACATAAAATTTCCTCTAAACTTGGCAGCATAACTTACTTTAGCACTTTAAATTTACGGGTAATTATTTACCCCCTAATTTTATTGGAAGTGAATTGAATAACACCTTACATATACAATACCAGTTTCATACTCATGGGTGAAGTGCACGCGCGATACCTAAGTGACACCTTGGTGCCACATCGATGACATTTCAGATAATTGAAAAAAATATTTTTTTTCTTTATTTTTACTTTCTCACATCTTTAAAAAAAATTATTTTCACTCTTCACCTATCCTCTTCATTATTTCATTTGGTTCAACTTCTTAACATCCAAAATTTCACATTGATTGATTCATTTTATTTTTCATTGCTTTGTAATTATTCACTATTACTTCCATTAATACTTATATCAATCACCATAATATATTTTTTTCGAACTAAGTGAAACTATCAACTTATATCAACAACGGTGATTTTAAATTTATGCAAAATTGATATGCTAATTTTTTAGATTTGCTATTACTTTTCTTGTTTCACTTCTTAATGCATATTCAGGTATAGAATAAGTAACGTTTAAAGTTAGATAAATAATTATTTTTTAAGATAAATCAAATCTCAAAAGTAAAGAATAAAGAAAATTATGTGGGTCTTGAATGTGATTTTCTATTTTTGTTAAACGAAAAAATGTATAGGATGTAGAGTTTGATGAAGGAGAAAGAGGATGGGTCGGGGTTGGGGTAGGATGCGGTGGGAGTTTTAGGAAGAAGAGACAACCAGGGGAGGTGGGGTTTTGAAAGAGGGGTGGAGGGGTTTGAAGAAGAAGGAGAATGGGGTAGGTGGGCTTTTTTTTTCCCATTATATATCCCTATCCATTTTAAAAAATTATATTGTCTTTACTGCTTAAAGTAAAATAATCCGCAACCCTGTTTTCAAACAGCAAAAACTGAATGGTATCAGAGCCAAGTAATAAAAGATAATTATCATGGAAAACATAGAACCTTTATGGTATATAGAATATGAAAATCTTATAACCATCTTAATGATAATTAAAAAAATTAGATTATGATCTAAAAGAAAAAATTGTACAAATTATTGTAAAATATGAAAAAAGCATAGAAGATAATATAAATGCAATAAATTACAATTACAATGATATACTTGATATGAATACTTCTGATTACTATTGGTCAGAATGAATATAAAACCTTTGTGGTATATGAACGAAAAAACCTTAATAGCAATATTACAGGTTATAAATTTTTTTAATAGTGACATAAAAAAAGAAATCATTAATATAATCACTTTAAAACAAGATGAAGAAGATTATATGAACCACACAGAAACATACAGATGTATATGTCTTTCTAATTATTAAATGAGTCTTAAAGAGGTAATCGAACTATTGAATGACTTAAAAGAAAGTCATAAACAAATAACCTTAAGATTAAAACTTCTAGAATTAGAGATAATTTCTTTAAAAGAAAATACTCCTGAAAAAATAACCAGTATGATAGAAAAAACACAAAGCTTTGACAAAAAAGTAAGTCAGAATTATATAAAAATTTATTAGCAAAAAAACTAGCTAGTAAAAATTCTTATAAAAAAGGAAGCATGGATGAAAAACTAATTAGAGAATTTTTAGAAAAAAATAATAATTCAGAAGAAATTATAGAAGAAGATAATTCTGAAGAAACTAATAATTTTGAAGAAAATCAAAAAGATTTAAAAAACAATGAATGAACAATTTGAAGAACTTGTATATGCAATGGAAGAATTAAATCTTTCAGAAGAACAAATTAAAGTTCTTATGAACAAAGGGGATACAGGAGGACCCCAAGGCAAGTTTGAATTCGGCGACGGATCAAAATCAATAAAGCAAGAAAATGAAATAAATCCAGAAGATAGAGAAGGCAATTTTTGCAAATAAAGCAAAAAAGAATAAAGATTATATAAAACAATATCATAATGATAATAAGTCAAAATTCATGCCAAATAAACTCCAGACAGGAGATATAGGAACTCAATTTCTAGATCTCGACTGCAAAAGAGATCCTGAAACAAGCCTAGACTTATGGTCTCAAAATATACTTTTATACTTCCTATTAGGAAAATGAATGAATTATACAGATGAAGAAAAATATATCATCATGATAAATACTTTCATTGGAAAAGTAAACAATTGGTTTTCAGGCCTAACAGAAGATGCAGAAAAGATTATAAAAAATAATACCTTAGATGGATTAAAAAAATTCTCTCCAAGAAGGAATAACAAATCTAAAGCAATATGTTGCTAATGAATTCTTTGGTGGACAAGGAAGTATCATCGACAACAGAGAAAAAATAAGAACAATTGCTAAAGAACAATTGGAAAAATTACAATTATGTAAAATGAGTTATATTCAAGAATACACTTGTGAATTCGAAGAATATTATTATAAAATATTTGATAGTGGCAAGGAAATGTTACCTTACCTAGAAAAATACTATAAAAAATTACCAGGCTTTTGGGCCAAATACTTCAGAGAAGAATACGAAAAAGAGAATATTAAAGGAGATACTCTAGGACAAAGAATATTTTTCCTAAATAATAGACTTGGTCAACTATGTATGTCACACAATATACAAAGGAAAGCCAAAAGAATAAACACACAAATTTATTGTCTGGATACTAATGCAGGAACCCAATGGGGATGCAATGATAAGCCTTATAAAAAAAGAAAAAAATTTAAGAAAAGCTTATTAAAAAAGAAAAACGTATCTAAACAAAGTTATATACCTAAAAAGAGGTATTATAAAAAGAAAAGAGACTTCAAAAAATCTGACAACAAATGCAAATGTTATAACTGTGGCGAAGAAGGCCATAAAAGTTATGAGTGCAATAAAAAAAGAGTAAAGATCTCAAAAATCGACAGAATAGATATTGATTCTGATTTAGAATCAGTAAAATCAATAGGAAGCGACGACTTCTTTGAGGAACTTTTTGAAGAATACTCTACTAGTACAGAGGAATCTGAATAAATATGAGTAAAGAAATACAAGAAAATTCAGTAAAAATTTTAGAAACTGAAGAAGATCACAGAGGATATGCTTTAAAAGCAACCTTTGATGGAGAAATCTTCAAAAAAATCCAAGGATTAAAATTAAATCTAAAAACAGAAGATAATCTGTTAAGCAAAATGCAACGGGTATTCTCAAGAGATAAAATTTCATATCATGAGTATCAGGAAGTAGAAAAAGTGATAGAAATAACCCAGACGACGGGCAAACACAAATTAAACCTGTTAACTAAACCTATGATAGATCAAATCCTCAGAAAAATTCCTGAAAAGAAAAGGAAAAAAATGAATTATGTTCATTTAGGAGGAATACAAATCCTAGTCAAATCGACATTTAAAGAAGGAATTAATTGTCCAATAGTCATCAACTTATCGGACGAAAGATTCATTAACGCAAGAGAAGGAAATCTCGGGATAGTAGAAGGAAATTTAGCATATACTGAACTCCTTTTTACCTATTACCCTAAATATTGTATATCACTCAAAGATGCTGATTTCAATGAAGCACTAAGTTTACATTTTCAAATCAAAAGAAATGACCTTTTTAAACCAGGTAATCACATAATGAGTATTTATTATCAAACCTTATATACGGTTACCAACTCCAACTATGGAAAAGTTTATAAAAATAAAGAAATGATCGAAATAGATCAAGAATGTGCAGGAATAGCAAGAATTGTCGAAGCAGAAATCCAGCAAGCATATATTCCAGACGAATATGAAATTCGATTTGGAAAAACACAAGAAATAGGAAATTCTAGCCAGCCTAGACTTTCATTAGAATACGGAAGAAATTCCATAAGAAAAAGTATGTCGAAAAGATATACAACAACAACGGTTGAAAATTCTAATTTTATTAAGATAAAAGGAAGAATTTTTAATGGGTTAGAATGGAAACATCAAAGCATCCTAATACATACAGGAGCAACAGCTAACCACGTAAAAAATATTCTATTAGAAGGATTACCAATTTACGAAGGAGCTCAATACACCTACAAAACTTTTGAAGGTAATGATTATAGTTGTAAAAATATGGTAGATTTACCTATCCAACTGGATAACATAAGAATAACAGTCCAATGTTACATCACAAATCACGAAAGTAATCATGAATTAATTCTAGGAAACCTTTTTCTAAATAGTCTAGAAGACTATAATATAGGAAAAAATGGAATAGAAATGATCTATAAAAATGAAACCTGTTTTATTCCAAAAATTTAAATGCCTAAAGAGACATCTTTTAAAGTTTTAAGGCCGATATAAATAAGAATGAAATAGAATTCTTAGGAATTATCATTTCAAAAAATATATATATATATATATATATATGAAATGAGATAGGAGTAATATAAAGTAAATGATTTGAAGGTTAATGTTGTCATTTAATAAGTTTATCCCATGACAAATTGTGATGGGATTTTTATACCACCCAAGAGGAGGGATAACTTATTCCGGTACTAATTATTAATCCCAGAATAAGTTATTCCGAACTTGCCAACCAAACAACTAATTAAGGGACACTATAATTTAATTCCATGACTATTTAGTGTTATCCCTCGCACCAAACGACCCTCAAGGGTTTTAGATAGGTAAAGGTAATGGAAACAACATTGTTCCTTTAGGTGGGGATAAATATTAGATGTGGGCCTAGATTACGTGTTACGCTTAAAACATTACTACCAATAGTGCACGTATCTTTGGTTAATGCCTTCAGGCCCCCGTTATACTTCAATCTGCTAATTTTTTTGAATAAAATAATGCCTAAATCGTTGCTATCAAATACGTTTGTTCTAGTTTTTAAAATTTTCATAAAACGTATTATTTTGGTGAATTGATTTAAATAATGGTTTATTTCGGTCAAAATTAGCCCCTCTAGTCCTAACCTTTACTAACCAAAAGCCGACAACTGGCGGAATTGCTTTCCCTCGTTTCCACAAACCAAGTGACCCCTAAAGGCAAGTAGGACTACATAGATAAGCAATGCCCACAACGAGCTGGAGTCTTAAAAAAATAAATAGAAGCAGAACATAGCTGGAGTAAAAACTTCAACTATTAAAGTTGGGGTTAGAAGTATGCAGTTGCGCTTCCTCTTTTTTGGGAGGGCGGAGCAACCAATAGTGTTATGCTTCATTTTGGTTCTTCTCTATTTGATTCATTCGGATTAAAATTCGGTAATATAGAGCAAAGTAGCATGAATGTCATCTTTTGCTTAATAATATTGATACAAGTTAGCAAAAGGAGCTGATGTGGCAAATTTGGTTAAGCATGTCCAAGAGTTAGTTAGAAGCAGTTAGCACTGTTAGGTGGTTAAATTCTGTTATTACTGTAGCATGGGGTTTTAACATTCTCTGGCCAGGTTATAAGCATTAGATTATTGGAGTTCATTCATTGATTGATAATAAAGACTGTTCTCTTCTCTCTGTCTTCTTTCTCTTTAGCTAAGTTCTCAGAATTTACCCCTGAGGCTGTTCATATTCCTTGAGATTACTCCTGGAATTAGTTTCTTCTCCATAATTGCATCAAATATACTCTACCAATAGGACCAAATATTTTATTAACACATTGTTAAACTTGTCTGCTAATTGTTTTCCCTTTGAGGCCCTTCAGTCTTGACAAGATCAAGTGCCTTATCATGAAGCTTCTGCTACTGTATAATCTGTATTCTGAGAACTCTGCCTACTGTCTAATCTGTAATAAGCTTTTTATGCCTTTCATATGTTGTTGTGGATTAATATGGACCTACCTTTGTCCTTCAGTTGCAAAAAAACAGATACCACCATACCCAAATACGATTTCTACTCTTTGAGGTGAACTATTAACTCTAGTGTTTCTTGATATTGGCAGGACCACTGTAGTCCCGTTATGACAGCATACAAACTGGTGACTGTAGATGCTCCATACTGGGGGTTTGGGAGCAGATTGGAACAGGCTTTGATGGCGGTATAAATCTGGATACTGCATTGAATAATTTATATTGTCTGCTTGAAATGACTCCCGAACATTATACTTTTTAGGAACTTTAACACTATAATGTTCATAATTTTTGGGACACATTTCACCAATATGGACTGATCTAATGAGTTAGTGACGTGTAAAGTTTTTTCATGACATTAAATTATTTGCTACATCCTCAAAAGGAGGAAAGACTATGTTCTTTGAAATCTATGCCTGCAAATAGCAAGTGGTTTCTCTAATTATATATATTGACGCTGCCAAAGCTGTTTTCCTCTTCAAAACTGATGTCTTTGATCTCTCAAGTTCTGAGCTTTGTATTGCTGGTCGTACATGAGGAATTTCCTCAGAGGAAGGTTAAATAATGTGTTGAAATCTAGTAGCAATGCTTAGTTTTCAGATTTGAATGATCTATATTGCATTCAATGGTTGTTTAGTGAAAGATCGACCAAGTTTTTGTCCCTATTGAGTAAAAGAGGAGAACAATTAATTGTTTAACTGAATCTGTTATGTGAATAACTGTTCTTTTTTTGTTTTCACAGTTTCTTATGAAGATGTTGAAGTTCCCTTTTTTTAATGACCCCCATCATCATGAACCAATTGCAAATTAAATATGACTTTGCTCTTTTTCCTCTTGTTTCTTTTCTTAGGGGGAAAGGTCACTTTTCCTAGAAAGTCATCGTAATTGCTTCGCCTGGATTGACGAATGGTTTGGGTTGACAGTGGAGGTGTTGCGTGAGTTGGAGCGACAAAGTGATTATTCATTGAATATGGTAAAGCAGATCTATACATATATATTCTCTTTTCCTGAGTTATTTCATCACCTCACTGCCAAGCTTTTGTTTGTGACTTGACAAATAGGTTTGATCTTTGAAATGCTCAAGTTTTGTTGACTTAATAACTTGTTTTTTATTCTTCCATATCTGCTGTCAGGTCATTATTTCTTTGTTTATTACTCTTCCCTGTTTTTAGTTTATATTAATAGCCACTTTCCCTTGAGTTACGGCCATGACGTGATAAATGATAAGCATGTGTATTGCAGATTATTTTTTTGTTGTAGGTCAAACTTTTTTACTTTAACAATTGAGTTTTATAATCTAGCTGCGAATTTGAAATATAATTAGTCAAATATGTGTTAATCTGAAGCACCAAGGATGAGCAGTGTCACAAGTATGGATAATCTCAATGCTTTCTGACTGGAAGTTTGAGAGCTGATAGTTGTTATGACACAGGTGGGGGATATGGGGACTGTGAATGTACGAATAACTTACCATTAATTCGTGGCTGTAGAGAGCTGAAAGTTGTTCTGACCCTTTTCATTAGTTCATATTTTGACCAAAGAAACAAAAGTTATTGACAGAAATCTTTGTGCTGAAGGTTTCTTCCTTCAAACAGTTTGGTAGAACAGTTCAGTATAGCAAGTTTAATTTAATCTTTGTATACAAAATAAAAAAAGTAGCGGAAGTTGACAAATTGATGATACAGAAAACTATAGTATGTACTGTACCGGGTATTTTCTTGACACCTCAGTGTTACCTGTATAGCCAGTTGAGAGCTTTGTCATTTTGATTAGAGAACCTGCACTTTTCAAGTTAAACATAAATTTTATGTGTTCCTCTGGGGTTGATGTTTTGTGACTGACAAGATTTTGTTGGCAGAAACTTGGCCGGCCTTGCTCGGCCGAGAGTTGGATGACACAAGAAGAATCTCCACTTGAAGGCGAAAAGTCTGTTGCATGAATGCACTGTTCATATCTATGTTTAGCAGCTCTTGGTATGGTTTTAAGATTCATATAACATGGAATGGGTCGCAAATCGCAATAGAAGATTATTTGCTTTACAGTGCAGTTTGCTGCGACGATACATATGCTGTCAGCTTGTACATGAAAAGGCAGGAACATATGTTAATATTATCCAACAAGCAGCAAGGTTTTGTTTTCTGATGCTTCTATTCTTTAGAGGTAAGATTAGGTAATAATGAAAGTTATGTAGAACTGGAGACACATTTTAGTGAATGTAGTTTAGCTTATTGATCATAAAGGCCTGAAGTGTATATGATGATAGTTTTAAAGAATTACAATTGAATTTCGTGTACATTTTTTGGATTCATTTTTAGGGATCTTGGATTTTTTACCTCTTTGCACTTTAATTTGTTTGTCTTATTATTTTCGGTTTCAATTTATTTTTTGCATTTTTGTGATTCTAATTTTGATATGGTATCTTTAAGACTACAAGATTAAATGACATTTTGGTTCATTTTACGTGTTTTTAGTTTAAAATCATAAAATTTAATTATTATTTTTACTTTATTAACTTTTTATTAAATTAAAATTAGATAAATAAATTGAAATAGCTAAGAGTATACGGTTTCCGTTTCTGTGGGAATATCTTAGTTGTAACTCTCAGAAATTTATGGCATTTTGGAAGTAGGGAAACTATTCATTTCTACCGCAAGGGTGAAGTGGGTGTAAGTCTAGGAATGGCAATGGGCCGGGGCGGTTGCGGGGTTTAAACCCGCTAAGATTTCAACCCGATTACAAAAAAAAATTCATAAAATATTCAATCAGTTTCATTTTTATGACTAATGCCTAAACAGTAAACATGTGCAAAAGTTAATATCGAATTCATGTAGAAAGCGAATTATTAGCCCTAACCCGCAACTTCTCCGCCCCACATATATGTTTGAAAAATGTATTTAAATCCGCTCCACACCCGCAAAAGCCTCGCCCCGCCCTGTTGCCATCTCTAGGTGTAACATCCATTAAACTGATTACTTGTGGTAAAGCTGAGAATTCTCTGTGTAGTGGAAAGCTGATGTGATATTTGGAGGGTTTAGAGTTCAGACAATTATGCTCTACTTTAGGTACTTTTGCAAACACTTGCTTGAAATTGAGCGGCTTATCGGGGATTGAATGAATAATTATACTTAATTCGTTATTCGCTAGTCTATTAATAAGATATTGGTTGATTCAGTAACGGGTTAATAATTATTGGGCAATGTGATAGCTAATCATTTTGGTACCTTCTCGATAAACACAAACTTTTTGTTTTTTAAAAAAAGACTTCTCACTGTGTCAAATGCTTAATGCTAAGCATTTTTTCTGGCAACTTACAAAAAAAAAGGACTTTATTGTTAATTTTTTGATGATCTTAGACATTTGCATTTGTATGAATGAATTCTTTGGCTGCAATATGTTCAAGAGTACTAGAATTAATAGTGACAATATTATTGAAGTATTTAGTTGAAAGAAATTTGAGATTTGATATTAAAACTAAAAATAGAGCAAAATTGAGCAAACAGAAGCACCAAAACTAAAAATAAAGAACAATTGAGCAAACAGAAGTAGGTTGTTTATCGGATGAATCAGACGGATAATTATACGTAACAATTTGGTTTATTGAATATCAATTTTAAATATATTAATCCGCTTATTGAATATCAATTTTAAATATATTCAGTTCCCCATATTTATGTATATGTATGGGAAAACTACATAAATGGGCCATAAAATTTAAAATAATTACAAGTTCATATCCAAATCCAAAGTAATTCCTAAAATACTCATTCTCTCATAAATAATTATAGTCCATACCCCCATTCATTAAATGTGATAAATTTTCGCTTAAGTGATACTAAATCGGTATCATATATAATATATTGGTATCATTAAGGTTGATAATTTCGCTTAACTGATATTAAATCAGTATATATATACTGTATTGGTATCATTAAGGTTTCTTGTTCAGAAATTACTCATTAGTCAATGATACTATAAGAGTGTATATATATATATATTATGGTATCATTAATAAGGTTTCTTGTTCAAAAATTACTTACTAGTCAATGATACTATAAGAGTATATATGTATATTGTTGTGCTATCATTAAGATTTCTTGTTCAGAAATTACTCATTAGTCAATGATACTATAAGAGTGTATTTATATATATATTTTATGGTATCAAAATTACGTTTTAGTCAATGATACTATAAGAGTATATATAGTATATATGATACTGATTTAGTATCAGTCAAGCGAAATTAGTAAATTGGGTATATAGTATAATTATTTAGTGGGTATGAATGTAAAGGGGTATATATTTGTAATTATTTTGCTTTTATGGGGTATTTGCTTATTTTTCCCTATATGTATTCGGTTAGATAATTGTATATATATATATTCTTGATTACATATGTATATCAGTTAGATAATTGTATTTATGTAACTGATATACATATGTATTTGTATTTCTGGCAGTGAGATTGGGAGAGGGAGGAGAGATGCGAGCGAGATTGGGAGAGGGAAGAGAGAGGCGAGCGAGATTGGGAGAGGGAGGAGAGAGGGCAATAATTTGTATAATTAGCATCTCGTTTGTATAATTCGCGGCTACGTTTGTATAATTCGCGTGTTTTTGTATAATTAAGTAAGATAAAGTCTGAAATTATACAAATATGATAAAACTTGAAATAAAGAATTGATACAAACATAAGCATATGAACTTTAAACGGTTATACAAATTATATTATACAAAATGCATTATATTAATTATATTATACAAAATCCGAAAACTACATGTTTATACAAATTCAAAAGGTTATACACAAAAAGATTGAATGCATATGGTGATAAACTTGCAAAATCAAAGGAAATCATCGTGATATACAAATATAAACCATCATGTACAAATACAAATCAAATGAAGAATTGTTAGTTGCGAATTATACAAATGTGGCGAATTATACAAACGTGACTAATTATATAAACTCGAAGTCAGCCCACGTAATTAATGGTTAATGTTAATCGCGATCGCGAGTGGTAATTATAGCAAACTATAGCTATGATGACTAATTAAGTAGTATAAATTTGCTTAACTGCGTATTTTTCTCAAATTTTAATATGTTCACAAACGTTTATCCGATAATCCAAAATACCAATAAGCCAATTTTGTAGTTGGCTTATCGGTCATGGATCAATTTTGAACCACCCTAATTTGAAATAATCTTCAAGTATTGTTTCAATTTTTTGTTAAATTTTATTTTCTTTTGAATCTATTTTGATATGTTTTATTTGAGTTGTGGGTCCTCCGAAGATGGTCTCTTTACCTTCAAAAAGTGGGTGTGATTTATACATTATTATTCTCGAACCTCACTTGTGAAATTACATTTAGTATGTCGTTGTTGTTTAGCCAAAATCTATAAGTAGTTTAATTTCATGTCAAAGTTTTTAATCCTACCGTGAAGTTTCAGAGCTTCTGTCATTGTATATTTATTGACACGATTCAATTTATTTTAAGTTAACCCAACTCAAATTTGTTAGACATCAAAAGATACAACTAAGTTTAAAAGCAGGTATATGTCATAAAATATAAGTTTAAATTTGAAAGTAGAATAATAATAAATCAAGTCTTACAAAAAGTGATCCAAATGAATCTACAAATAAAGAAATAAAAGAGTAAATTTCATAAATATATAATAAAACAATTTTATTTGCACCAAATATAGTCAAGTAAACCACATAAATCCCACTAGTTTGGGTCTTAATTACTAAGATTCTCAATAGTTTCAAATAGGAAAAATTACTTGGATGGATGCCTTTTAATAAATAATTACTTATTTTAGCGATATTTTTTATTTATTACCATTTATAGCAATACTATGTTAAATCTGCAATATGTATTAAAAGTGAATTAAGTATGCAATATATATGTATTATAATTATTTTAAAAAATATATTATGCTTATTTG
>JAJOOO010014528.1:0-19860 GCA_029582685.1 Solanum piurae | reverse complement strand
CCCGACGGGTACGCCCGTGCACAATAAAAGAAATCACCTGCACGGACCCCCATAAGCCCGGCAGATGCACCGGCAGTTGAAGTAAAATAATGGAGCTAGAAGGTCTATCACAATATTACCAACTTCCGGACGTTAACAGAACCATTCCCAATTATATTCTAAGATCTTATTACGTCCCGAACTTTAATCGGAACATCTCCAACCTCCAAAACCTCAACCTACAGATGAGAGTAATCAGGACTAAACTGAAGCTTCAGTAAGGAATTGGGAATGCACCACGTGCAAGCTGGACCACAGACTCTAACCGGGTGCTGTAGCCAAAGTTCGGGCACGGGTGTGCTGGACCACGGACTCTAACCGGGTACTGTAGCCAAAAGAAAAGCAGGGCATTATGGATACAAGGTCAGAAGATGAGTTACCGCCTAGCTAAGGCTCAGACTATTAGACTCCAGTCTGTTATATCAGTCTACGAGGAGCTGACCGTTCGAAACGACGTCGGAAAAAGTTCTACTGCCCAACGACATCTGAAACCTCGCAAGTCTATGGCAACACTAGTCTAAGCTTAGGCTAAGGCCAAACATATTTCAAATCAATATTATCATATACACCACAAGATATGGATGTTCAATAATATCAAGAGTCATGCTGTCATAATCCAACAATTTCCCGAAATAAGGTCTAAGGTAGGAATTATAGAAATTTAGCATGTTCGACATCCCAACCCCTCCATACTCAAGCAAATCAATAAACAATTGCCTAAACATGCTCAATCTCACGAGGGGAAAACCATAGCCTACCTGAAAGCCGATCACGCGTTCTCCAACTCACGGTACCAGAGCTTTTCCCCTCCGAACGGTCTCCAAATGCTTTCCCACTATCAAAAGGTTAATCACCTTACTAAACTAATACCCCAAAATTGGGTCTAAAATGGGATTGTGGGACCCACAATTGGAATCCCAAAAACGAATCCGTGAAAACGTCCCAAAAACCTTACTAAACTAATACCCCAAAATTTAGCACAAAAAGATGCCTAAACCATAGCAAATCAGCCCCAACAATTAAAATCATTAATAAGTCTTGACTTACGACTTGGCAGCCCCTTGATCACCAATTTCTGGAAAAATGAGACCCTTTCACCCCAAACAGATTATACCACGACGATCCTTGCGGAAAAACTCTACAAGTTAGCCTCAAGAATGACTCAAAACGGACCTAAGATAATCAATATCTAACCTTTCAAAGTTCAACAAAAATTCATTCCGAAAATCACTCTAGCAGTAGCTAAATTCGATTCCTTACCTCAAAGGAAGCCTCCCCTCGCGTTTCTGAGCTCACCTCTAGATTCCCCAAGAAATTCTCTTGAAATTAACCTTTTGAATCACCTAATTTGAGCTTAAAATGGAGGAGATATCTATGTTTGAAGATGAGGAAAGAAAAATGGACGAAAATTGTCCTTAAATCTGGAAATTTCCAGATTTCAACAATGCTGCCACGTGGCGTCGCGTGGCTCTGCCACGTCACCACCGCGTAAGAATTCAACAACTCTTCAAACTTAAATTTCAATGTTCCGGACTCGTTCGGAGTCGAAATAACACAAACCATATATGGAATCTGATTTGGAAATGATATTTCGGACTCAACAGTGAAGTCGGAATTTCCATTGAAGATCGCTTCGATGAAAAGTAGGTCTCACACCCACTATTTTTTTGAGCCAGATTCCACAACGGGCATCTAAAGCCTCGGGAAGTGAACAAAGGGTCGTTCTAGACCAAAATCGATATTCCGAAGCTAACCTAGCTGTCAAAATTTTCATTTGAGCACGTCTTCCAAGAAGGTTGACCAAAGTCAACTTTTCAAGTTATAAAATCTCCAAAACAGGGAAACGGGCCTAAAACCCAAACGAACGACCAGGCGACCGAACCGTCAGTGCCAGCAAGTCATAAATGACTTGGGGTCGCTACAGGAACGCTCTAAACGATGGAATGAATGCTTTAATTTAACAATGACCTGGAGGGTCATTACAGATTTACCTTTTATGATCCTTGGATTTTTTTAAAATATTTTTTTCATCATTTACAATATCCAATGGATTTTTTGAAAAATAAAAAAGGTGTACCTTTTCTGCATTATGAAAGTTTTCTTAAAATAAATAGAACAAAAAGAACTTTTATGTTTGTGTGAACAAAAAAATAGTTGTAAGAAACTGTAAAATTAAAATGACTAATTATTACACATTAATATGGGCATTTAGTTTCATAAAATCTATCTTTTTTTTTCTTTTAAGATCATACATTTATTCTTAGTTTGACCTTTAATTTGATAACTTGAGTTGCTATTTCGGAATTTATGTAGTAGAAGTCAATGTTGAAGTCTCCTCCCTATTTACAAGAGAATTTAATCATGATTTTGTAAACATTTAAGAAAAGATTCTAGACATCTTCCGTATGCATATATATATATATAGGTTCGAACTCGACGATTTCTAAGTTAGCTTAGTAAGTGTATTGTATATGGTTTAGGGTCGTAAGGTACCTCAAACATCAAGCCAATTTCAAAACATTTCTATCGACTAAGTTTTCACATTAGTTCATGTAAGGATCAACTTCAAACAACCATATCTCTCAGCATGAATTAGGTGTCTCATGACCTATCAAAATAAAGGTCTATGAGTTTTCTTTTCAACACTCAAAGTTTGCTTTATTTCGAGTTTGGAGTAAAATGTTATAACTATTTTACCAGAGACTACCACAACAGAACTTTCCAAGTTAGTAACTACGAACCTCATTTATGAGTCGTAAATTGAAGTACGACCCGTACTGTCAACTCACGAAACAAACTTCTGAAAGTCTTTTTTGGTCTGATTTTCATGGACCCAATTACGAATGGTAACCCATTTATATGCCGTAATTTGGTCCCATAGATTGTACCTCTGAGACTTAAAATTTCATGAGTCTGACTTCCATGGAAGGGATCCACGACCCGTAGATCAAACCACGGACCGTAGATGGCCTCATAGAAGATTCCCGATAGCTTTTTGATTGGGGTTTCTTTTATCTTTTCCCATTCTTCCTAAGTCTAAGCCTCAATGTTTTAAATTATATTAGGGGAATATATTCCAAAAAGTACTCAGTTTTATTTTATTTCTACTCTCTCAACTCCCCCAACACAAAAAGAAACCGCAAGGAAGACAAAAACTAGGGTTTCAAGTTTTCAAGCAAGTTCTTTTTTCGATCTTCATTCTCTCAAGTATGTAAGACTTCAATGAGAACATCCCTTCACTCTTATGCCTAAAGTATTTTCATTCTTAAGAATTTCAAAGGATTGTTAGAAGTAAAACTAGGGTTTGTATGAAATTATGATCTTTCTTCAATAAGCTATGTTTTCATTGTATTGTTTGATTTTGAAGCCTTATGCTACTTATTAAGCATGTTTTTTTATGGTCATTCAAACCCTTATGACTTTTAAGCATGAAAACAAGCATGCTAAATACAAGATATTTTATGATATGACTTTTGAGAATTGCCTCATATATATGATTCAAGATATTAAATGATTTTCATATCTATGAGCATTATATGAATATATGTTGTTCTTGGATGATTATTTAGTACCGAGAAGACGCGGATTTTAAAAACTCAAGTCCCATAACTACGCACTAACGAAAAATTATGTTTCACCATATTGTCGATTGACCTTCTGGCCTTGAGAGGCTCAGATTAGTGGAACCACATATGATAAGATATGATTCTATACTCTAGCAATGCATAAGAAAGCCCACCCAATTAGGATTATAAGTTGGCGTCATGAGCTCAAATGACGTATGTCGGTTATAAGAAACTCTCTGTAACATCTCGCAACTAGAAAGAACTAGAAAGAAGTGTAAAAATCTGGAAATAGTCATTTTTGGAAAGTAAAAGGAAATCTGGAAAATTTTAAGTAAGTTAGAGTGAGTTTTTGGTCAACTTCAAACGACCATAACTCCTAGCTAGGTGCAGTCCCAGATATGGTTGGAAAACTCTTGGAATAATCTTTCCAACGCCGCCAAGTTTGCGCAATTCCGAGTTCATATGAGTAAGTTATGCCTTTCGAAAGTTGGGTTGTTGGATTAAACAAAGTCCAAATCCAGATTTGTGAAGGGTAAACTAGTCTTTTCCTTACCTAATTTGCCTATTTCGTTTTTTGGAATTAATTTGGGTAAAACAAGACTTTATTCAGTTTAGAAAAATTAGAATTTACGCTAGGGATTGGAGAGGAGAAGAAAGAAGAGAAAAGAGGAGAGAAATAAAGAAATCGCTAAGAATGTTCAAGCTTTGCGAGTGGAATTCTTCGGGGGTGATCCCTACAAGGTATGTGAGATCACATAGTGTTGGGTTAATTCACCCACACGCCAAACTTTTTTCAATTCAGCAAAATTGGAGTTGTTCGAATGTTAAGAAAGTGAAGTTCTTGAAGAACATTGTTGAATTCTTGTTGGTTGATTGTTGAATGCCTAGTGTTGATTTGATTCGTGTTTCCGGGTTGTTTTTTGAGTTAAATCTATTGGGTATTGAGGGTACAAATGATTCTAAGTGTTTGGGAAAAGAACCATTGAAGTTAAGAGGGTTTAGAGACGAAAAACGGAGAAGAAAAGTCGTCAAACACCTGGGGATAGGGGTGGGGTGTCGTGCCAGCTAGCGCACCCCAAAAGGGTCTCTCAATGTTCACCCTTGGGGTGACGCGCCAGCCAGCGCTCCCCAGATTTGTCTCTGAATATTGAGGGCTGGCGCCCCACGCCTCTCAGAGCGCCAGGGACGCCAATTCTCCCCATTTGATCCCCACCTTTTCGTACTTGTTCTTTAGCAATGTACCTATGTTTCTAAGTTGATTCC
Source organism: Solanum piurae (assembly GCA_029582685.1). NCBI lineage: Eukaryota > Viridiplantae > Streptophyta > Magnoliopsida > Solanales > Solanaceae > Solanum > Solanum piurae. The sequence goes on along the minus strand of JAJOOO010014528.1, from coordinate 14,992 downwards.
AACACTCTAAGGTACGTCTACACATCATGAAATCATCCATAAACATGAGATCATGAATCTTGAATCCATAATCCAATTCAAGGAAAGTTAGGATCAAAGTCAAGAGAAGTTAAGAGTTAAGTCTAGAAGTTAAGAAGCAAGTCAAAGCAAAGTTTTTTTTAAAATTTTCAAAAGTTTTTAACGAATGTTTTAACTTTGTTTTAAGACTTAAGTTTCAAGTTAAGCAAGGAGTAAAGAGTTGAGTTCATTTCTCAAAAATATATAAGGGAACTAAGTATTCCCAAAGTGTTTGTAAATGTTTTCACATTTGAGCAAGAAAAGAGAACATCGATTCCAAGAGAGCTTTTAAGCTAAGTTTTGAGTAATTATCTCAAACCAAAGAAAGAAGTTTATTTTTTTTAAAACATATGAGCTAAGTATATTTTGCGAGTAGTATTGAGCACCGATATGGGGATGCGAGTTCATATTAACTCAAGTCTCCATAAACCATGTAGCCATCATGGGTAGTAAAGGATCATACATTTTAGATGACTCCTTAAGATGCTTTTAGCATAGACTAGTGGATCCACTAAGTTAAGCGTTCTATATGACGACAAAGTATAGGACAGTTCTGGCAGTGTGGGTAAGAGGTTGTATCACCACTTAGGCTCATAGTGGTGGTCGTCGGTTAGAGAATCTCCCATAGAAATTATATTACTTTGTTATATGAATAAAGTTGAGTTTGTTATTGCATTTTATTTAACGGAATAAGTTAGTTTCACTATTTTATAAAGCTTTTCATAAATTGCATGTGTCTTATTGCTTTATTATGAGTTGAGTTATTCATGAATTGAGAAGAGCCAAGGTAAGTGTTTCTTTCAGAATCTTTTCAAGCCTATATCTTGTTTTAGAATTTCAACTCGTATACTCGTACATTCAATGTACTGATGTTAGTTGGCCTGCATCTTATTATGATGCTGATGTAGGTAATCAAGATTAGCATCCAGTGCCTCGTTGATCCTGTGGAACACTCAGAGTCTGTTGGTGAGCCTCCTTGCATTCCGGAGGACTCCTTTATTTGCTTTCTAGTCTTTCAGATGTTAGGATGATCGGGGGTCCTGTCCCGACATCCCTCTTTGTTCTAGAGGCTTCATAGACAGTTAGTAGTTCAGTTGTCTTTACATTATCGTTCAGATGTTGTTTAAAGACTGAGTTTCCATATTGGCTAAACTATTATTTCTTAAGTTATGCATGAGTTATATTTTTCTTATGTTTAAATCTTCCGCTGAGTTAAGTAAGCCAGGCCAAGAGTTCACTTGGGACCAACAATGGTCTTCGAGTACCAGTGCGTGACAAACTTGGTATCAGAGCACAGAGTTCAATAGTCCTAGGGAGTCTATGAAGCCGTGTCTGTAGAGTCCTGGTTATCGGTGTGAAGCGCGCCACATCTATAGTTAGGAGGCTGCAACACTTAGGAAAATTTCTCACTTCTTTCACACTCATTTCGTGCGTTAGAGTTTGATCTCTAAAAATTTTCCCTCTAATTCGTGATTGCGTATGTTTTCAGATAATCATGCCACTACGAAGAACTGTCAGAGGGCGTCCTGCTAGGCGTAATGTTGAGGAGAAAGAGTTACCTAATGCACCTGAAGTGCAACCTCAAGGGGAATTTACTAATGTTGAGTTCAAAAAGGCAATTAGGATGCTGAGTCAAGCTATGACTAACCAAGTTGGTCAGCAAAGGGGAGATCGACATGAAGGAGCTGACACTTCAAGGATTCGTGAGTTCTTGAGGGTGAATCCTCCGAGTTTCATGGGTTCAAGCACTACTGAGGATGCAAAGAACTTCATTGAGGAGCTGAAGAAGGTATTTGATGTGATGCATGTGGCAGATACTGAGCAAGTTGACCTAGTTACATATCAACTGAAGAATGTTGCTAGAACTTGGTTCGACCAATGGAAAGGGGGCAGAGCTGAGGATGCACCACCTGCGAGTTGGGCTTGTTTTGTGGAAGCTTTCTTGGGGAGTTTCTTTCCTCGAGAATTGAAAGAGGCCAAGGTACGTGAGTTCCTCACACTTAAGCAGGATTCTTTGAGTGTTCATGAGTATGGGTTGAAGTTCACCCAACTATCCCGTTATGCTCCGGAGATGGTTGCTGACATGAGAAGTAGAATGAGCTTGTTTGTTGCTGGGCTGTCTCATCTGTCGAGTAAGGAAGGTAGGGCTGCAATGCTTATCGGGGACATGGACATATCAAGTTTGATGGTTTATGTGCAGCAGGTTGAGGAAGAGAGTTGAGGGACAGGGAAGAGTTCAGAAATAAGAAAGCTAAGACAAGAAATGAGTCCGGGCAGCAGAAAGGTAATGTGAACCATTCAGCCTTTCAACAAAATAAAAAAGGACCTGCTCCATCATCTGCTAGTGCACCTGCACCTAGAAACAGAGGTGAGTATAATGGTCAGAATTCGCAGAACTTCAGAGCTAGACTTGCACAGTCTCAGGGTAGTGTGACACAAGGAGGTAATTGGGCTACTACATGTGCTAAGTGTGGTAGAACCCACCCAGGTAAGTGTCATGAGGGCCAGACAGGTTGCTTCAAGTGTGGACAAGAGGGTCACTTCTTGAAAGAGTGCCCAAAGAACAGGCAAGGTAGTGGAAATCAGGGCAATATGGTCCAATCTTCATCAGTTGCTCCCCCAGACAAGACTGCACCTAGAGGAGCTACTTCAGGTACTGGCGGAGGAACAAACCGTCTTTATGCAATCACCAGTCGTTAAGAGAAAGAGAACTCTCCAGATGTTGCTACTGGTATGATCAAAGTCTTTGTTTTTTATGTTTATGCTTTGCTAGACCCAGGAGCAAGTTTATCTTTTGTAACTCCTTACGTTGCAAATAAGTTTGATGTTCTTCCTGAGAAACTTTGTGAACCCTTTTGTGTTTCTACACTTGTTGGGGAGTCTATTCTAGCAGAAAGAGTCTATCGTGATTGTCCCATTTCCATCAATCATAAGAGCACCATGCCTGATTTAGTTGAGTTAGACATTGTAGATTTCGATTTCATTCTAGGTATGGACTAGCTTTATGCATGTTATGCATCTATAGATTGTAGGACTCGAGTTTTCAAATTTCAGATTCCTAATCAACCATTCATAGAGGGGAGTAGTAGTTCAGCAGTGCCTAAGAGTCGTTTCATTTCGTACCTTAAGGCGAGAAAGTTAGTTTCGAAGGGTTGTATCTATCACTTAGTCCGAGTTAATGACTCTAGTGTTGAGATACCTCTCATTCAGTCAATTCCTATAGTAAAAGAGTCTCAAGAAGTCTTCCATGTTGATCTACCCGGAGTCCCTCCTGAGAGAGAAATAGACTTCAGCATAGACATCATTCAAGATACTCATCATATATCTATTCCGACATATAGAATGGCACCAACAGAGTTGAAAGAGTTGAAAGAGCAGTTGAAAGATCTCCTAGATAATGGTTTCATTCGACCAAGTGTCTCACCTTGGGGCACTCCGGTCTTGTTTGTGAGAAAGAAAGATGGTTCCCTTAGGATGTGTATAGATTACTGCCAGTTAAACAAGGTTACCATCAAGAATAAGTATCCTCTTCCGAGGATTGATGATTTTTTCAATCAGCTTCAGGGTTCTTCTTGTTTATCAAAAAAATTGACCTCAGATCAGGCTATCATCAGTTGAAAGTAAGGGAATGTGATATTCCAAAAACAGCTTTCAGGGCCCGATATGGTCATTATGAGTTTTTGGCCATGTCCTTTGGTTTGACTAATGCACCTACATCATTCATGGACCTTATGAATAGAGTTTTCAAACCTTATTTAGATATGTTTGTTATCGTTTTCATTGATGACATACTAATTTATTCAAGGAATGAAGAAGATCATGCTAGCCATCTCAGAGTAGTTCTTCAGACTTTGAAAGATAAGGAGTTTATGCCAAGTTCTCTAAGTGTGAGTTTTGGCTTGAGTCTGTAGCATTCTTAGGCCACATAGTTTCCGGTGATGGAATTAGAGTTGATACTCAGAATATAGAGGCAGTGCAAAGTTGGCCTAGACCCACATCTCCAACTAATATTAGGAGTTTCTTGGGTTTGGCTGGATATTATAGAAGGTTCGTAGAGGAGTTCTCGTCTATTTCGTCCCTTTTGACCAAATTGACTCAGAAAACAGTTAAGTTTTAATGGTCTGAAGCTTGTGAGAAAAGCTTTCAGGAATTGAAAAAGAGGTTAACTATTGCCCCAGTATTGACCTTACCAGAAGGTACGCAAGGTTTTGTGGTGTATTGTGATGCATCTAGAGTTGGTTTGGGTTATGTATTAATGCAGAATGGCAAAGTTATAGCTTATGCCTCTAGACAGTTGAAAGTTAATGAAAAGAATTACCCAACCCATGACTTAGAGTTGTCTGCTGTAGTATTTGCCTTGAAGATATGGAGTCATTATATGTATGGTGTTCATGTTGATGTATTCACTGATCACAAGAGCCTTCAATATGTGTTCACTCAGAAATAGCTTAATCTCAGACAAAGAAGGTGGTTAGAATTACTCAAGGATTATGACATGAGTATTATTTACCACCCAGGTAAGGCTAATATTGTTGCTGATGCATTGAGCAGGTTGTCTATGGGTAGTACCGCCCATGTTGAGGAAGAAAAAAGAGAGTTAGCAAACGATGTGCACAGACTTGCATGCTTAGGAGTTCGACTAATGGATTCCACAGAAGGAGGAATAGTGGTAATGAATGGGGCTGAATCATCACTAGTGTCAGAAGTTAAAGAAAAACAAGACCAAGACCCCATTTTGATTAAATTGAAGGTAAATGTTCAAAAGCAAAAAGTATTAGTTTGAACAAGGGGGAGATGGTGTATTGAGATATCAAGGTAGACTGTGTACCTATAGTGGATGGACTCCAAGAGAGGATTATGGGGGAAGCTCATAGCTCTAGATATTCCATTCATCCGGGTTCTACAAATATGTATCGTGACTTGAGAGAGGTCTATTGGTGGAATGGCATGAAGAAGGGAATTGCTGAATTTGTCGCTAAGTGTCCAAATTGCCAACAAGTGAAAGTTGAGCACCAAAGGCAAGGTGGTTTGGCGCAGAATATAGAACTTCCAAAATGGAAGTGGGAGATGATTAATAAGGATTTCATCACAGGTTTTCCAAGGTCTCGCAGACAACGTGATTCTATTTGGGTGATTGTCGATAGAATGACAAAATCAGCCCACTTTTTACCGGTAAAGACTACCCATTCAGCAGAAGATTTTGCCAGGTTATATATTTAGGAGGTGGTAAGGCTTCATGGAGTCCCAGTCTTTATTATTTCAGATAGAGGTGCACAATTTACTGCACAGTTCTGGAAATCTTTTCACAAAGGCTTGGGTTCAAAGATGAACTTAAGTATTGTCTTTCATTCTCAGACTAATGGGCAAGCAGAGTGCACTATTCAGACATTAGAAGATATGTTGAGGGCTTGTGTTATTGACTTCAAAGGAAATTGGGATGATCACTTACCTTTCATTGAGTTTGCTTACAACAACATTTACCACGCTAGCATCCAAATGGCTCCATATGAAGCTCTTTATGGGAGAAGAGGCAAATCTCCTATTGGATGGTTTGAAGTTTGTGAAGCAGGGTTGATAGGACCAGATTTAGTTCACCAAGCTATGGAAAAGGTGAAAGTAATTCAAGAGATATTGAAAACAGCACAGAGTCGTCAGAAATCCTACACTGATGTTAGGAGAAGGGCGTTAGAGTTCGAAGTAGATCATTGGGTATATTTGAAAGTTTCACCCATAAAAGGTGTTATGAGGTTTGGTAAGAAGGGGAAGCTTAGTCCCCAGTATATTGGACCTTATAGAATAGCCAAGAGGATTGACAATGTAGCTTATGAGTTGGAGCTACCACATGAATTTGCAGCGGTTCATCCGGTGTTTCACATTTCCATGTTGAAGAAGTGCATGGGCGATCCTCCATTGATCATATCAACTGAAAATATTGAGATCAAGGATAGCTTATCTTATGAGGAGATTCCTGTCTAGATTTTAGATCGCCAAGTTCGCAAATTGAGAACAAAAGAGGTAGCATCAGTCAAGGTCCTTTGGAGGAACCAATTTGTTGAAGAATCTACTTGGGAAGCTGAAGAGGACATGAAGAGGAGATATCCACATCTCTTTGAGTCTGAAGAAAGTGCAGATCAAGGTACTAATTCTCTTCTTAGTGCTCTCTAAATTTTGAATGAGCATGTTGTTTGTTTGCAAATTGTTTGTTGGGTATTTGAGTTTGATGTTGCACCCTAGACCTAGTAAGAGTAATATCATTCAAGGACGAATGTTCCCAAGGGGAAGATATTGTAACATCTCGCAACTAGAAAGAATTAGAAAGAAGTGTAAAAATCTGGAAAATTTTAAGTAAGTTAGAGTGAGTTTTTGGTCAATTTAAAACGACCATAACTCCTAGCTCAGGATGAGTTAGGTGCAGTTCCAGATATGGTTATCTTGGAATGATATTTCCAACGCCGCCAAGTTTGCGTGATTCTGAGTTCGTATGAGTAAGTTATGCCTTTCGAAAGTTAGGCTGTTGGATTAAAGAAAGTCCAAATTCGGTTTTTGGAATTAATTGGGGTAAAACAATACTTTATTCAGTTTAGAAAAATTAGAATTTACGCTAGGGATTGGAGAGGAGAAGAAAGAAGAGAAAAGAGGAGAGAAATAAAGAAATCGCTAAGAACGTTCAAGCTTTGCGAGTGAAATTCGTCGGGGGTGATCCCCACAAGGTATGTGAGTTCACATAGTGTTGGGTTAATTCACCCACACGTCAAACTTGTTTCAATTCAGCAAAATTGGAGTTGTTCGAATGTTAAGAAAGTGAAGTTCTTGAAGAACATTGTTGAATTCTTGTTGGTTGATTGTTGAATGCCAAGTGTTGATTTGATTCGTGTTTCCAGGTTGTTTTTCGAGTTAAATCTATTGGGTATTAAGGGTACAAATGATTCTAAGTGTTTTGGAAAAGAACCATTGAAGTTAAGAGGGTTTAGAGATGAAAAACGGAGAAGAAAAGTCGTCAAACACCTGAGATAGGGGTGGGGCGTCGCGCCAGCCAGAGCGCCCCAAAAGGGTCTCTCAATGTTCACCCTTGTGGGGCCGCGTCAGGCAGCGCGCCCCAGACTTGTCTCTGAATATTGAGGGCTGGCGCCTCGCGCCTCTCCGAGCTCCAGGGACTCCAGTTCTCCCCATTCGATCCCCACCTTTTCATACTTGTTCCTTAGCAATGTACCTATGTTTCTAAGTTGATTCCAACATTCTAAGGTACGTCTACACATCATGAAATCGTCCATAAACATGAGATCATGAACCTTGAATCCATAATCCAATTCAAGGAAAGTTAGGATCAAATTCAAGAGAAGTAAGAGTTAAGTCTAGAAGTTAAGAAGCAAGTCAAAGCAAAGTTTTTAAAAGTTTTCAAAAGTCTTTAACAAATGTTTTAACTTTGTTTTAAGACTTAAGTTTCAAGTTAAGCAAGGAGTAAAGAGTTGAGTTCATTTCTCAAAAATATATAAGGGAACTAAGTATTCCCAAAGAGTTTATAAATATTTTCACATTTGAGCAAGAAAAGAGAACATCGATTCCAAGAGAGCTTTTAAGCTAAGTTTTGAGTAATTATCTCAAACCAAAGAAAGAAGTTTATTTTTAAAAAAACATATGAGCTAAGTATATTTTGGGAGTAGTATTGAGCCCCGATATGGGGATGCGAGTTCATATTAATTCAAGTCTCCATAAACCATGTAGCCATCATGGGTAGTAAAGGATCATACATTTTAGATGACTCCTTAAGATGCTTTTAGCATAGACTAGTGGATCCACTAAGTTAAGTGTTCTATATGACGACAAAGTATAGGACAGTTCAGGCAGCGTGGGCAAGACGTTGTATCACCACTTAGGCTCATAGTGGTGGTTGTCGGTTAGAGAATCTCCCACAGAAACTATATTACTTTGTTAGATGAATAAAGTTGAGTTTGTGATTGCATTTTATTTAACGGAATAAGTTGCTTTCACTGTTTTATAAAGCTTTTCATAAATTGCATGTGTCTTATTGAGTTATTCATGAGTTGAGTTATTCATGAGTTGAGAAGAGTCAAGCTAAGTGTTTCTTTCAGAATCCTTTCAAGTCTATATCTTGTTTTAGCATTCCAACTTGCATACTCGTACATTCAATGTACTGATGTCAGTTTGTCTGCATCTTATTATGATGCTGACGCAGGTAACCAGGATCAGCATCCAGCGCCTCGTTGATCCGATTGAGCACTCAGAGTCTGTTGGTGAGTCTCCTTGCATTCCGGAGGACTCCTTTATTTGCTTTCAAGTCTTTCAGATGTTAGGATGATCGAGGGTCCTGTCCCGACATCCCTCTTTGTTTTAGAGGCTTCATAGACAGTTAGTAGTTCAGTTGTCTTTACATTATCGTTCAGAAGTTGTTTAAAGACTGAGTTGCCATTTTGGCTAAACTATTATTTCTTAAGTTATGCATGAGTTATATTTTTCTTATGTTTAAATCTTCCATTGAGTTAAGTAAGCCAGGCCAAGGGTTCGCTTGGGGCCATTAATGGTCTTCGAGTGCCAGTCCCGCCCAGGGTATAGGCTCGGGGCGTGACACTCTGAATTTTACATTTTTTAAATATGTTTTAAGTCTATATGGTTCATTTTAAGTATGTTATGTTATGTATATGGTCATGTAAGACTACTGAATTAGACTTATCCTTAGCTTATATATGTTTTTGAATGAAGGTTTAAATGATACTTATGCATGAACTCTGGTTATTTGCTCTACAGTTCTTTTCTTATGTTTATGATTTTGGAAATCTTATTTCACTATGCATGATTATGTTGGTGTCCCTTACTTACTTAGGATATTTCACGTACCGTCTCTGTATTGTATCATTTTATGATGTAGATTTCAGTATCCGTACTCATACTCGTGGCTACTAAGGTTTTAGTACTTCCAGTTAGCACTTGGTGGGCCCTTCTCATTTAGAGACTCCATTAATTTAGGTTACTAGATTTTCCTTCATGTTGTCTTTGGTTTTAAGGTAGATCTGGGCCATGTCCCACCCGACTTATGTTTTCGATTGAACTAGTAGAGGCTTATTTTAGACCATAAAAATGTAGTTTCATGGATTTTTAGATTCTAGTATTCAGTTATGTATTTCAACTTCTGCTTAGTTTCTTTACAATATGCTTTAACGTGTATGCCAAGGATTATCCTGTGATTACTTGTGATGTCAGATACCGTGTTACATTCGGAATATATACTCGAATCATGACAGATTAGTGCAGCTCAAAAGCACACATTGTGTACAAATTGATCGCAAAAGACATAGCAACTAGTATTTACTAATAATTTCCAAACATTTTTTCCCATGATCTACATGTCCAATGCTTTTCCGTAGAATTAAGAGGGAAGAAAAATTGATAGAAAAAATTGAAACTACATTATATGTGAATAAATATGTGACTTTCAATTTTGCAGAGTTTGGTCAAACTTTATTTACACTATGTAATACTTTTCGAGTTTTAATTTACATGACATTCTTTCATTTTAATCTGTAACAATGTTTATTTTATATTTCTTTAGACATCCTTTAAAATATATATATATATTAATTAACAGGTATATTTTGACTATTCTATTCTTATTTATGTCTTTAAGATATAATCTATTCTTTAAATATTTAGTCTATTTTCATATCATTATTAAAGTGTTTATAATTTTTAAGAATAATTAAGTTTCAACATTTTATTTACTCTTAATGAGGTAATTTATTTTTATTTTTGACCATAAATTAAAAAAAATATGCATTTCATTTTTAAATCCCATATCAGTCAAACACTATCATAAATATTTTTTGGCACAAGAGGACAAGAGAACCATAAATTCCTATAATATCTTAAATCATTTTATTTATTGTTTTTTTCCTTTTCATCTCCTATATAAACGGATATAATATCCCTCATTTTCTCCAATAAAACATAACAAAAAATGTCAGGAAATAATTTTGATATCCAAGTTCAATCTCAGGTTCATCATTTCACTCTCTCTAATATTTTTTAATTTTTTTTTTTATGTTCCTAATTTTTTTTTTTTTTTTTTATAGGATGGATCAATTACGATTTTAAGTGTATCGCCTGATATGGTTATGAAAGGGTCTTCCTGACATACTATAGGGAAAAACTAATAGACTGGAAAACAGTTCAATTTGTCTTGGATGGAAAACACATTTCATCAGCAAAGACAATTGATGAAGTAAGACCGTAATTTGCATATAATTTAATCTAATTTATCGTTAATTTAAAATTATGTAATTTTTAAATTTGTTTTCATGTTTCTGTTTTTATGAAGCTTGGATTAAAAGATGGTGATCAGATCAATGCTATGGTGTCTTAAAATGGAGGAGGATTCACAAACTAAATATGAAGAAGAAGAACATATCACACATGAATATGTTGCACTTTTTAAATTTATGCTCTTTATTAGAATTTTAATTTCGAAGCTATGTACTTTTGTTTTATTACTAAAGACAACTTGGATGTCATGCAACATAATCTTAAATTTGTATGTGGATTTAAGATGGTTAATAAAATCGTATTTTCTCTTTTTTGAGCCTCAAATTTTTTAATAAGGGATGCATGATTTTATTTTTGCTTAATTATAAAAGAAAAATGGTCAAATATATTCTTGAACTAGTTAAATGGATCGATTGTATTTTTGTTTACATGTTTGGCTCAAAATGTTCACCAACTAGCAAAATAACTCATTTTGTGCATTGAACTATTTTTTTATTATTATTAATCTTAGTTAATCAATGAAATGATGTTGCTAATTTTTGACTAGTCTCTTGAACAAAATCTTAACTTAGATTATGTGATCTTAACTTTAATTATGTGACAATAAAGTCTATTCATTATTGGGGACCTCAATTTAGTTTTTTTTTAATATTGGATGTATAATTTTTTGCTTAATTATAAAATAGTAATGTTTGTTGAAAAAAAGGTATAATTTTTTTTAAAAAAAAATAATACAAGAAAAGATTGTCTTCATTTAAATCGTTGAATTAGTTCAAAATCTGTATTAAATTACTTAAAATTTTATCTTAATATATAAAATTTCAGATCCAAGACAATGCATAAAACTACCTATTAACAATTATCTTTAAATTGTTAATTTTATTAAGTCGCTCTTTTGTGAATTAGTTAAACTAAACGTCATCAAAATATTTACCTTCTATGAGTCTTGTATTTTTTTTAAAAAAAAATTCATCATTCTCTATATCGAATGGATTTTTTGAAAAATAAAAACGAGTACCTTTATGTTTGTGTGAATCAAAAAATAGTTGTAAGAAACTGTAAAATGAAAATGACTAATTATTACACATTAATATAGGCATTTAGTTTCATAAAAAAAAAAAAAATTCTTTAAGACCATACATTTATTCTTAGTTTGGCCTTAATTTAATTCGAAAAGTATAAATTCCCCAAATATATTAAAACTCCGTAATGGTTCAAATCTTTGAATATTTTAATTGGCTTAACGAATCTATGCCATAGTCTCATAGATATCAATTAGGGGCGTACAAAACCGAACCGAAAATCGAACCAAATCGCAAACCGAGTCAAACCGGAAAAAAACCCTACTAGTGGTTTGGTTTGACTTGGTTTGGTATTGGGAAAAAAAACCTGACTATATTTGGGTTTGTTTGGTTTTAACTAAAAAAAAACAACCCGACATTATATATGTAATTTTAAAATTTTATTTTATACATTATAAATTGTTTGGTTTGATTTGATATTTGTGTATTTTGTGTAAAATAATATCAAACCGTAATTTGGATGTTGCACTTTTTTAATTTATGCTTTTTATTAGAATTTTAATTTCGAAGCTATGCACTTTTGTTTTATTACTAAAGACAAATTGGATGTCATGCAACATAATCTTAAATTTGTATGTGAATTTAAGATGGTTAATAAAATCATATTTTCTCTTTTTTGTGCCTCAATTTTTTGAATAAGGGATGCATGATTTTATTTTTGCTTAATTATAAAAGAAAAATGGTCAAATATATTCTTGAACTAGATCCCCCAAATATTACTAAGAATCCTCTATCGGCGCATAATGATGTACACTTCATCGAGATGATATGTGATGACAAAGAATATGACAATTCTCTCAATTCTCAGGAAAATACAATTGAAATTGTTGGAGCTTTCATGAAGGCTAGCGTGCAAAGTAGTGGCTGAGAAGTCCAGCTTGGTGATTGGGATACACTCTTCTTTTATCTAAAAAAGAGTGTATGGATAGTTTATTTTGTCATTATTTCTGCTATGCAATTCTTTTCTTTTTTTTTAGTAAGTCAGATCTTTCTATCATTTCTCTTATGTGTTTGTTTGTTGAGCTTTGTCGTAGTTTGGGTTATTATAGAGTTGTAATCGAAAATTTAGTTTGTTGTCTTGTCATCAAGTCTTTTTATTTTAATATAATCTTTATTCTGTGTCAAAGTGACCCGTTCTATTTGGCTTTCCACATATACATCTCTTTTCAATTCAATTTTTGTGACATGATATGCAAGAGGATTTGGTAAGATCTTAAAATTATATCTAGCCATGAAATGAATACACCATAGAAGTCAAAGAGAAAATACATTCAAGGAAATGAATAAGGGACTTAAACACCCTGATACGTCATTTAGTCTCAGAAATGGTTAAAAGAATAAATTTCATTTAAATTGACGTATACCATTTGTCAAGAAGGTGTTACTCAAATAGAGATTCTCAGCTGACAAACATGCAACAAAATGATATACATATTCATCAATACATATGTTGCAAAGAAATATTGTATGATTTTCACGTCACATCTTAAAGGGCATTGCTTGTATTTGATATTTTTAATAATTGATATGATGAAGGCATTTCATAGTAATCCAAACACCGTGTAATTCTTTGTTACCTCTTTTGAGCCTTAATTTCATTTTCTTTCATACCCCTCTTTTGGAATCAAACTACAATAAAAAAAAAAGAGTCAAGAAAAGTGAAAAGTGGAAAAAGAGTAAAAAAAAAAAAAAAGATAAAGTTGGAGTGAAAAAAAAAATCCAATAACAACAAAAAATAAACTTCCTGAACTACGTTCGAACTGATTCTTGCTTTGACAAGATACGTAGGTAGCCTTATTTTTATTTTTTACAAAAAAAGTTGATTCCAAAAGTTGTAAGTCTTAACCCTGTTACGCAGTATCTTTGAGCTTTCACGCCAATCATTTCTCTGTGACCCTATCCAAAAGCCTCGTTACAATCCAAATAAAGACCTTCTGATCAAATTTTAACAATGAAAAGTCAAACAAGCTTTCAGTGTTGATTCTATAAGAAAAAATGTCATGTCACTCGCATAAAGAGTGAAAATGAGGGAATCTTATCAAGGAAAATCCTCGAAAGCCCTATAGGAGATCATTTGGGTTGAGAGAAATGAAAAATGAGAGAGTCTTATTGGTTAAAACCCTCAGGGCACCGTAAGATGATAGTAAGTGAGAGATAACCAAAAAGAGAAAGACTTGTCTGTGAAAACCTTTCGAGGCACCACCAGTCAAGTGTTAGTCATAAATCTAGTGCAAAAGTTGAATTATAGAAGTCTGACTGCAAAGGTTTAAAGTTTGACAAAGATGAAGTTTAGATTGATTGGACAGACCAGACCATTTAATTCAAATTGCATGTCATGATCATTAGAATTGACCACCACTATCAATGGAGCCCATTTATTTTTTTTTATTCTCAAAAGGTCAAATATTATTTCTTCTTATTTTGTGTCGTTCAATTCGATCTTGAGTTAGTCTTCACTAAGCAAGCAGAAAAATAATTTTAAAATTGCTACCATCTCTTCAATTGCACAAAACAAAGTTTGATCAGCACATCCATCATGACATGATTCAAGAAATAGTGATGTGCATAGTAACTTGTCAACAATTGACGATTTTTGAGAATTTCTATAAAACAAGATTCAATTATTGTTGGAGGGTCGAAACAATATTACAAATCTGAAGTTTGAAGTTCTAAACAATTAGAGTTGTTTTCAAGATTATCAAGGTGGGTTGACTAGCAAATGGAAACAGTCTGCCCCAGCTGATATGGTTCAACATTGCAATAACAGGAGCAATCATCTTCAAAGCCAATGCCACAAACCGATCACCACCAAAAAAAAAAAAAAACTCACATTTTTTTTCTTTCTTCTTTCTTTTTCTAATCAAGGAAAATATTGCTGCTGACATAAAGATTATCTAGAAACCTCAGATTTGAAAATCATTGCAAGAAAAGAAAATTCATGGATCACCTTTGTTTTTATTTTTTCTCCTAGGATAATCACTTCCTAGTTTGAGACGTTTACTTTTTTCCATTCTCTTTTAGAATAAATGCTTCCTAGTCTGAACATTTTTTTTCTTTATCTTGGGATATATACACTTCTTAGTTTGAGACATTTATTATTTTGAAACTTACCATTACTAATTACTCACAAAATATTTCTGGTGCAAACTGGGGTAAAAAAGAAATGTTGTGATGATTCCATTTGATGATTCTATATAGCAGGACCCTCCTCATAATGGGAAGTAGAGTAGCAGGACCCTCATAAACAATGAAAATTAGCGTAACAGGACCCTCCTAAATAATGAGAATTAGCGTAACAGGACCCTCATAAACAACGGGAAGTAGAGTAGAAGGACCCTCCTAAACAATGGGAAGTAGAGTAGCAGGACCCTCCTGAACAATGGGACGTAGCACGACAAGGACCCTCCTGAATAATGGGACGTAGTGTAGCAAGGACCCTCCTGAATAATGGGACGTAGTGTAGCAAGGACCCTCATGAATAATGGGACGTAGTGTAGCAAGGACCCTCCTGAATAATGGGACGTAGTGTAGCAAGGACCCTCCTGAACAATGGGACGTAGTGTAGCAAGGACCCTCCT
>JAJOOO010014527.1:0-22962 GCA_029582685.1 Solanum piurae | reverse complement strand
CACAAGACATCTGCTTGAAAATTAATAAAACTTTCTCCTAATTTTTTTAAAATCATTTGATTATTACATACGTTCTATCAGAGATCGAATCACACCTTTATTTGAAATTTTACAAAGAGTTGAATTTGTTCATAACAACATATCCAATGTGTAATCTCATAAACCCAAAAAAACTGGTACATATGTTTAAATTTGTTTCATCGTCAAAGTACCCTTGGCACGTATTCCCCTTATATAAATCAAAGTGATTTTAGATTACACAGGGTACATATGTTTATATGTTGGATATACAATTTGCCATATCTTGACAATTTGCTTCAATTGTCTATTCCATCATATATGTCATCTTTTCACATGTTCATATGTTCACTTTATTGGTTATTACTCCCATTGTGTTAGGCTAAGTGAAGCAATCTGTATAATTATAGGTGCAGCTCAGGGGCGAAAGCCTAGCATGGGCCGGTCCCAATTTGTGGAATTATGAGGACAATATCGTAGGGGTTAAAATGCCTAGCATTGATCATCCTCTTCTACAAAAAAAAACATTGACATATTTTTTTAAAAGTTAATATATCAAGAAAATATATTTAAGATACTAATTATATATTGAACCTATAAAAAAGGACATGTGTATGATTTTATAAATTTAGTTTTTACGCACATTTAGGAGAGTGAGACTACTCACTCTGTCATGTCTTTGTTGATACTAAATTTTGAACCTCCACAATATAGATTAATCACCGAGTTTCTTAAATTTTAAATGATTTGAAAAAAAATTATTTTTTATAAAGTTCAAAATATTTTTCAAGTTACTTTTAATTAATTTTATAATTTTCACATGTTCATATGTACCCTTTATTGGTTATTACTCCCCTTGTGTTAGACTATAATGTTACCTCACAAGATCCCTACTTGCTAGATTGTACATTTTATATGTACTTACTTGGAATATGTATCCGTCCTTAAGTTGAATCTGCCCACGAACTCCCTTGGTTCCACGTTCATGTATACCTTGTATTTGATATTAGTTAGTGAGTATTTGGATATCATATGGAGTTCAAATCTCTTGGCTGAATGTTAAATATCTTCACTTGATATGTGCTTCAGTTTAAGATGTCAAAATGCTTACTGAGTCATATAAGCTCCTAAGTATTAGGTTGGTATCACATTTGCCTCCCATGTCATTGTTTAATATTATTGTAAGTCCATATTCATATGTCTTCTACTACTGTCCATCGATCCAAATCATAACAATGATTATGACCACCAAAACAACAATCTCAAAAGAGTAAGATCATCAAAAGAACAATCTCAAAAGAGTTATGAACATCAAAACAACAATCTCAAAGATAAAAGAATCTAAGTGAAGGAATCTGTATAATTATGGGTGGCAGCCAAGGGGCAAATACCTAGCATGGGTCGATTCCATTTGGTATAGAAGTGTGGCAGCTCAGGGGAGAAAGCCTAGCATAGGCCGATCTCAATTTGTATGGCAGCTCAGGGGCGAAAGCCTAGCATAGACCGATCCCAATTTGTGGAATTATGAGGACAACATCTCAGGGGTTAAAATGCCTAGCATGAGTCATCCTCTTCTACAAAAAAAATTGACATATTTTTAAAAAAGTTAATATATCAAGAAAATAATATTTAAGAGACTAGTTATATATTGAACCTATTAAAAAGGACATGTGTATGATTTTATAAATTTAGTTTTTTTAATATCTTCACGCACATTTAGGAGAGTGAGACAACTCACTCTGTCACGTCACTGTTGACACCCAATTTTTGACCTGCACAATATAGATTAATCACCGAGCTTCTTAAATTCCAAGCAAAAAAATTAGTTTTTATAAAGATCAAAATATTTTTCAAGTTACTTTTATAATTTTTAAGTAATACATATGTTTTTATATAAATTTGTATATTTTATAAATATTTGAAAATCATGTGAAAAAAGATTTTTTTTTGTTTGAATATTTTAGTAATTAGTTTAGTTAATAATAATAGTTTGCATTTTTGAATTAATAATTTTATTTTGTTAAGATTAAGAAGGTTGTAAATTAATTGATC
Organism: Solanum piurae; assembly: GCA_029582685.1. Lineage (NCBI taxonomy): Eukaryota > Viridiplantae > Streptophyta > Magnoliopsida > Solanales > Solanaceae > Solanum > Solanum piurae. The sequence goes on along the minus strand of JAJOOO010014527.1, from coordinate 20,892 downwards.
CTATTTGAAACTCTAGCCGAATATACGAAAATTAAATCATTTGATTACTTTTAAATGTGTTAGGCTAAATTATTAATTAACTCTATCTCAATTTTAGCCAAGTCTCACCAATCCAAGTTTGGGCCCTTGTTGAATTTTCAGCATTCCAATCCCAGGCCCAATTCTACTCCATATTTCCCAGCTACGCAGAGCCCAACTACAATCGAGCAACCCAGCAGCCCAATCCCCCTTTAACTTGACCCGACCCAATTCATTGATAAACAAAGAAGACCCAATTCCAGTTCAATGTTAACAACGACGTCCAGCTCCAGCATTCACAAGTGACGACAACATCAGCAAACGGCTCCCTTCATTTTTCCGTTGAAGAATCGTACTATTCCAGCCTTGCATTTTCGATTTTGGGTGTCGATTTCCTTTTCAAGAAGATCAGCGATGGAGGTTTTGGGTGTCGTTTTCCTTTTCAAGAAGATTAGCAATGGAGGTTTTGGGTGTCATTTTCCTTTTCAAGAAGATTAGCAATGGAGGTTTTGGGTGTCGATTTCCTTTTCAAGAAAATTAGCAATGGAGGTTTTGGGTGTCATTTTCCTTTTCAAGAAGATTAGCAATGGAGGGAGATTAACAATTCAGGTTTCACAATTTCCCCTTTTCCTCCTGGTTCTCTTTGTTATATGTCATTCGGCTGATGCTTTTTACCTTCACCCATTTTCCTTTTTCCTTCTAGTTCTCTTTGTTTTATGTCATTCGGCTGATACTTTTCACAATTTCCCATTTTCCTAGCTCAGATGTCATTTTTTCCAACTTTAATTCAACTCGGTTTATGACTTCAGATTCAATGTGTAGCTAGGTCTGATCTTGAATTGTGCTTCTGTGTTAAAATCTTGAATTGTACAGAACTGGGTCTCAGTAGTTTCGCTTTAAATTATAGGGCTTTCTTTATATTGTTCTCCTGGCTGTTATGAAAGTGTCTTAATCTGCCATCTCTTCTGGCGTTGTTTTAGTTTAAGTCGTTATGCCGTTTGTTTTCGAAATATGAGCTAGGTGGCTCTTCATCATAGTGTATGTAATTCTTCAGCTGCAACCTTTATACTTGTCTAAAATCTGCTTGATAATCTTACTCGATGTTTATGATATTTTGCCTAGTATGAGTTCTGTTCATGTTAGTTTTTGTGTTGGTTTTCCCTATTCCATTTACTTCTTCTATGACAAGTCTATTGTTGTATGTCTCTGTTATCTTATCTTCAAATCATGCCAAGAATGATTTCTTGATGATTGTTCCTAAGTTAGTTTCCAGTTGCCGATATTTGGCTACTTCTTTCTCCATGTTCTGATTTTATTCTCCTTTTACTGTTTGGCATGCTGTGCTGTTAAGTTATGCCTTCCTTTCGTTAAAATGTAGTAAAAAAATGCCTACTATTTGGAGTCTTAAATGTAAGTTTCATAACATGTTTTTCCCTGTCATTTGTCTTGTATTAGTTTGCATGAGGTTTGTACTAATTTCTTTCGTGTTTTGTGTTAGTATATTTTTATAGTCGTTAACTGTTTGCTTAACTTCGAGATGTGTGCTAAAATATGATACGTAGTTTCGTAGGTTTGGAATTCCAAATGATACAGGCCTCTGTGTGTATTTGAAGCAGTTTCGTATGACTTCAGATTCAAAGTGTAGCCGGGTCTGATCTTGAATTGTGCTTCTGTGTTAAAATCTTGAATTGTGTTCTGGGTTGAATCTTGAATTGTACAAAACTGAATTTCGTGAATTGAAATCATTTCTGAGTAATTCCCTTTCTCCGCAGGTTGAGCTCACAGAGAACTAATAGAATTTTTTTAGATCCAATTGCAACTTTCACACATGATCTAGTAAGTTTGTTTCTCTTCCTTCAGTGTAAATCTTTGTGAGCCCTTACAGTTTCTTGCATAATATCGTTATTGTAGCATTATGAAGTTGTCATTTTGACATCTTGTTAGCCTTTTTTTTTACACTAGTAACATTTGACACCTTGTTAAGGCTTATATTGGGAATTTGATTCCGATCCATGTTTATTATAGCTTTTCCTTCATTTGGGACTTCTTGTATTGAATTATATGTTAATCTGTGAGTACCTACAAAACAAAAAACTGGATTAGCAAAAATATCCGCTAGAATGTTGCCCTCCTTTTAGTGTATGCTCGATTTCCACATCTCTATGAGCCCTTAATCTGTTTTTCATCTTGATTTCACAAGCCATGTTCCATGTGACTTCCCAGATTCCATCTAGTATCTGTTTGATTGTGAAAGAATCAGTTTCAAGGATAATAGGAAGCAAATTGCTTAAAATACAAAATTCCAGTCCACTTCTCAACGCCACTACTTCTGACTCTAACTTCAACAAATAAAAACTCTCCTGCATCATTTCTAATGCACAATACACTTGCCCTAGGTCCCGAATTTCCTTTTGAAGCTCCATATGAATTGCACTTATAAACACCTTCGTTAGGTTGTTTCAATTTCACCACTTTACATTCAATTAATGGGGTATAGGCTTCAAAGAATTTCACTATCATAGGCCACTATCAGAGGCCAATTATCAGGGATGTTCCTCAACCAAGGATACGTTGTAATTGCAAAGTAGTGAAGGTTCTTATTTATCTCCATCATCATACCTTGCACATACATCTTACCACCATGCCTTATCATATAGGACCTCTTACAAATTTGCCACATTATAAAAGAGGGGAAAATTATTACCTCAAGATGTTATCTTTGTAAAGAGGCTCTAGAAACCAACAATCATCTGTTTCTCCACTGCAAAGTAACAACACAAGTATGGGCTTTATTCACCAATAAAGAGCCTAAATTGGATTATGCCAGAACATACAACAGACCTACTAAGTTGTTGGGTCAGAAGGGGAGGTAGTAAGATCCAGCAGAAGTGGTGGAGAACAGTACCTGCTTGTATCTGATGGATCATTTGGAAGGAGAGAAATCAGAGAATTTTTGTAGGGAAAGAATGCACTATAGAGAAGATTAAGTAGAAATTAATTAGCACTTTAGGTTTTTGGTGTAAAGAAATGAACATAGAAGAAGAAATTCAACTAGTGGATTTCATAGGAGCTTTGTAAGTAGTCCTGTTTTTTTTGTTGGTTTTTCTATGTAACTAACACTTTTGGAGGTGGCCAGCATAGCCCTTAATGCTGAGGAATACAATGTTACCAGTTTCAAAAAAGAAGAAGCAGGGACAACATTAAAAAGAGGTTTGAGTTTGACACAACATGTAGCATCTTACTCGATGTCTATGATATTTTACCTAGTATGAGTTCTTTTCATGTTAGTTTTTGTGTTGGTTTGCCCTATTCCATTTTCTTCTTCTATGACAAGTCTATTGTTTTATGTCTCTGTTGTCTTATCTTTAAATCATGGCAAGACTGATTTCTTGATGATTGTTCCAAAGTTAGTTTCCAGTTGCCGATATTTGGGTACTTCTTTCTCCCTGTTCTGATTTTATTCTCCTTCTATTATTTGGCATGCTGTGCTGTTAATTTTATGCCTTCCTTTCGTTAAAATGTCGTAAAAAATGCCGACTGTTTGGAGTCTTAAATGTTTGCTTCATAACATGTTTTTTCCCTGTCATTTGTCTTGTATTAGTTTGCATGAGGTTTGTACTAGTTTCTTTTGAGTTTTGTGTTAGTGTATTTTTATAGTCGTTAACTGTTTGCTTAACTCCGAGATGTGTGCTAAAATATGATAGGTAATTTTGTATGTTCAGAAATCCAAATGATACAGACCTCTGTTTGTATTTGAAGCAGTTTCGTATGTTCGGAAATCATTATTGTAGCATTCTGAAGTTCTCATTTTGACATCTTGTTAGCCTTATATTGGGAATTTGATTTCGATCCGTGTTTATTATAGCTTTTCATTCATTTGGGACTTCTTGTATTGAATTATATGTTAATCTTTTAGTACCTACAAAATAGAAAACTTGATTAGCAAAAAAATCTGCTAGAATGTTGCCCCTCCCTTAGTGTATGCTCGATTTCCATATCTCTATGAGCCCTTAATCTGTTTATCATATTGATTTCACAAGCCATGTTCTACAAAAGAGAAAACTTGATTAGCCCTTAATCAATTTCCATTCTTCCATCTCTTTCAATCATTCTCAGTAGTATCAAGAAGATTAGCAATGGAGGTTTTAGGTGTTGTTTTCCTTTTCAAGAAGATTAGCAATGGATGTTTTGGGTGTCGTTTTCCTTTTCAAGAAGATTAGCAATGGAGATTAACAATTCAGGTTTCGCAATTTCCCCTTTTCCTTCTGGTTCTATTTGTTTTATGTCATTCAGTTGATGCTTTTTACAATTTCCCCTTTTCCTAACCCAGATGTTATTTTTTCCAACTTTAATTCAACTCGGTTTATGACTTCAGATTCAATGTGTAGCTGGGTCTGATCTTGAATTGTGCTTCTGTGTTAAAATCTTTAATTGTACTAAACTGGGTCTCAGTAGTTTCGCTTTCTTTGAATTAGTATTTGCACTCTGTGAAAAGAATGTTGGGATGGGATTTCACAGATCTAATGTTTCAAATTAAAAAATTTAGATTCATATTAATACTTGATTTTTCACTTCTCTTCGGAAGTACCCTTGTAGTTTTACTATCAACTATAACCTTGCACTTTTTATGAATGTGTGTGGAGATAAATCAGCATCCTTCACCAGCTGATTGATATTTTGATGTCCCTCTCTTTCCTCTTTATCTTCTCTTTTACCATCTTTTTCCTGATTATTTATCTGTACTGCAACTTCTGTGATACCCGTTAGCTGATGAGAAACAATTTCATGTAGTACTTGCATTACAGAAGCTTACTTTTGGGCCAATTCTAATTATGCTTCTACTGCAGGTACAATCTCCTTGTGTTGATCATTAGTCATTTACAATTGTTTCTGGGACACAGTGGGTACCTTGCAATCATATTAGAATCATCACCTACTACCCCGACACTAGTAAAATGCATTGAAGTGGTTCATGGAACTCTGCCAATGAATGCTAAGGCCTCTTTCTCGACTTGCGCCACATCTGCTATAGGTTTGTTTTTCTCAAATATTTTCACTGCTGCTTCATTATTCGGTATTTTATCTTGAGGACTACTCCTGCTATTGATTTCGTTATCTTGAGGATCTTGCATCTGTTGTGTTTTCTCTCTTCTTTCCCCACTATATCGAGGACTTGATTTGCCACTGCCATGGTGTTGTTGCTGATGTGTTTGTAGCATTGTGTTACCCATCTTGCTTACATTTTCTTGCTGCCTTTGTGAGACCTATGTGCTATTTCTTTTGTGCTGGATCCTTGATCAGAGTGTGACTTCTTTCCTCCTGTTTTCTGATGGTTTGCTCCTCAGTAGCAACTATAAAGAGAAATCTTAGGAGCTTATGTGGTAGCAATGCTTCGGATGAGGAGGACCTCACATTTCCTACCAGTTCGAGCTCAGAGTGCTGCTGTTCAGGGAGTCCCTCGTATTCTCTTTTGATATTTGGACTGTGAGGACACAATCTCATTTTCAGTTGGGGGTGCCTCCGTTGTAGTCAATTTGTTGATTGTTTCTGCATACAGTGATTGTGCGCTTGTCAGGCATATTTTATTTCTTTGTTATGGATTGGTGTTCCCTTGTCAAGATTTGATATTGTGGATGTTTCGGTTGATATTGTGTTGGATTGGTCTATTTTATTTTTTGATTTGTAGTTTGTAGCTTCTTTGTTTTTGTTTTTATAATAAGATTTGTATTGACGATACCCGATGATGGATAGAGAGTTCTGACTTTCTTAAGGGTAAGTCGTCGATTGCTTATGAGCGTTTGATTGCCGCTGATTGTGGCGAAGTATGAGTAACTATTCTCGAATAAATGCATGAGGTTGCCTGATGATGGATTCGTTGACGACTTTCTTAAGGGCAAAATCGTTGTCTTTTTGGGAAGGTTTTGACTTGGTTGGTACTAAGAGCATAGTCATGCATGTGAATAGTGTTGAGCATACCTCTCTATTTTTAAAAGGTTGAGCATGTTATGAATGGTTTTGTGACAACTCTTACAACTCTTTTTATGACTTTTGATTCGTTAGCGGTTAAAATGTTCAATGCTACTTTTATTTTGAAAAGGAAGTAAGATTTTGAACCATCTTGATTGATTTGCAGGCCATGTGTGGTGAGTTGTTGAATAACGCCTTGTGTTTGCTTTTGTCACCTAGAACTTTCCCGGTTGGTCTTGAAATGTTGGTCTTGATTGAGTTTGGTTAGAGAAATGATCTTAGGCTTTCTTTGATATTCTTGAAGTCCATTTGGCCTAAATATCCCACCTTTGTACTAAATATATCCTTAGTTGTCCCCTTTGAGCCTAATCCTTTTTATTGGCAACCACATTACAAAGCCTTATCCTTTCTGAAAAAGTAACCCTCTTTTGAACCCTTCCCTCCTTGAACTTGAGGTTATGAAAGTTGAGGCTAAAAGACTAAGTTGAGGGTGTTATGGGAAATTCATTGAAGAGATGCTTACCACATGAGGGCTTTATATAAAAAAGAAAAAAAAAGAAGAAGAGAGAAATTGAAGGATGGATAGAAACTCTTAAAGAAAGAAAAAACTTTGAAAAAGAAAGAAAATGAATAAATGAGACTCTTGAATTCTCCAAAAGTTGAAAATGGTTGCATGTGGGGCATCTAGAGGGAGTGGAAATAAGAAAAGAAAAATGAAAAGTAGTGTGGAATGTCCATGGGTTTGAAAAGTGAAGAAAAATAGAGAATGTTGGAAATGATGAGTTGTTGTGTAGTGTTCAAGGAGGGTGTAATCACTTATACCTAAATGATATCCTTACCTTCCCTAAGCCTACATTACAAGTTTAACAAAGTCCTTTGACATTTCTAAGCAAATGGAGTTGAGCCAATGTTGATTGAAAATATGGGCAAGCCTATGGTGTGACATTTGTGTGCATGAGATGATTCTTTGTGAGTGTGAGTGTTGGATCTTTGTCCCTTTTCTTGTTTATATGTGTGTGTGGTTTTGGGACCTTCTTTCTTGTGAGGGCATGTAAGTTGAAAAAGTGGTGATTTTGAAAATTCCTAATTGAGTAAAGTGAGCATTTGAAAGAGTTAATGGGTTGAGTCGTTTCTTGAGTTTGAGTTGTTGTCACTTAAATGATTCTTGGTTTTCGAAAATGTTTCATGAGAATGAGAGGATTTCTTTTGTGAAATTTTTGCATGTGGACTATTTGTTAGTACCAACCGAAGCCATTACCTTTGTGCTTGAAATAAGAGCCTCTTGTGTTTTTGATTTTCTTTACTTGAGGACAAACAAAGTTTCTAAGTCGGGCGTGTTAATGAGTGGTGGATTTCCATATTCGCAGGAAAATGAAATGGAGAGTTGATTTAGGAGATATTTGAAGGAATCAAGTGAACTTGAGAGCTGGAGATATATAAAGAGGCTAGTGGCTAAACAGATTGATAAAACTTTCAAAGTCAATGTGCAAACTGTATAGACAAAAAGAGTGAACCCAACATGATGCAGGATTGTTGTATCTGCTCCGTTTCATATGATCTATAACGGAAAGGAGTGGGGATTAGTGCCTGATTTGGTTATCTTGAATTTTCTGTAACTTCATTTTCTTAGTCGTGTAACAGGTTTTGAAGTCACTGATCCATAAATGTACGTGCAAACAGAATGTTCACCTTCGGAACCACCATGTGCTGAGTCGGAAGCAAATTCTCATGCTTCCGATGAGATGACTGATTCACCAATTGATGAAAATGAAGTTCAATCCCATATAAGTCGCACCAGAGGTTCCTTACAACATCATATATCCTTTGCAACTTGTTTCTCTAAAAGGGTGTAAAAACACTGACACTTGTACATTTGCAGGTTCCACTAGATCCAGAGCTAACAACAACAGTAAAAGTGATCAAAATTTTGATACTTCCAATTCTGCTACATCCAGAGCTAAGAATAGAAACAAAAGTGATCAAAATCTTGATACTTCCATTTCCACTAGAAGAATAACCAGGTTCTGGCGAAGGTCCTAGACCACCCTCTTAAAATTAAACGTTTCCTTGCATTTTCAATTACATCGGGACAGTTGACTTTCCTGTCAACTACATTTCCCATATGCTAACTATTTTTATGGTCAATGGTCCTCTGAGCCTAATCATGTTGTGGATCATTTTCCTGAAAAATGTAATTTTCAATTCTTAATTGAGTTCCAGTACACTATGAGGCAATTCTATGGATCATATGGGATTCAATTATCCATATTTTAAGGACTTCTTTTGCTCCACATTTGATTTCGGTCTTTCTATAAAGTTATTTTTGTTGGTGAATCCAACTTGTTTGATATTGAGACATAGTAGTTGTTATATTTCCGGTTCTCTATCCAAGTCCCTTTAAAAGAAATAACAAGCCTAGCAATAGTCTACACATTGTTTTCTATGCCAAGATCACACTGATTACTAGGTTAAAAGTTGCTACAAAGGCCTTTGCTTGCCTCCCATTGGCTAAGAATTAAGATCGGTGCATTCTCTGCCTAGGTTTTGGCAATTAATATTTAATTTTGTGCCTTTCCTTTTCATCTTCCTGCTCTTATACACCCACATTTCCCATTTCAAACTCTACTCCCCACCCCCACCCCGCCTCCCTTCTTTATCATTTATGCTTATTCAAAATCAGATCTGGAAATTCCCACCATTTTACGCTATAGAAATCTTCAAACCTTACTCTTAAATGGCTCAATCTTTCATATTTCCAAAAATGTTTAGGCCCTCTTGAAGAGGAAGACTCAGATTGTAGTCGCCCCACAGTTCAAAATCCCACTTTAGTTAGTGCTCTTCGTCCTTCTGAATTGGAAGAATTAATCGTATTTATTTCCCTGCTTGGGTTTTCGCACTACCAAAACTCCCAAGACCAAATTTTCAATCTCTTTTGAAATTCTCCATGTGTTCTCATTCTTTTTTTTCGATTTTCCTACTTGGTTCACATTCCTTGCCATTTTTCCATCTGGGTTCTTTTTTTTGTTTTGTTTTCTTTTTGAATTTTCCATCTGGGTTATCATGCGTTTTCAATTTTTCCAACTCATTTCTCTAAATTTGCTATTTTATGTTTGCAATTAAACATGTGTCTCCTTTGACTTATCTGACAAAGAGCTATTCTGCGTGGAGGAGCAGGATGTGTTCGATCTTGTGTATTCGTTAATGAAGGAGTCTCCCTGCCTTACTCCTTGCTGTAAGCTCAATTTTGTGGAGTTACTTAGGTCCAATTCTCAGTGTTCTGGTCCCTACTCTGGAGGGTGTCTCAGAACAAAGATGGAAATGCTGATGAAGAGAAGAATGACAGTGTGGAGGATGAGTGTTCGCTTGCTGATCGAGTTGCATCATATCAAAATGCTTTCCAAATATACACTTTCTTCCTCATTCACATTGTGCTCATTGAGGATTCTAAATCTAGTTCTAACAACATTAAAAAAGTAAGCTCCTTTCATTATCTGATTAGTGTGTGTGAGAGTGAGAGAGAGCGAGATGCTTGTAGTATATTCCCAAGTAGTGCAGTTTTATGAATTGCCTATAATGAATTTACTATTTTTAGTCAATGCAACTGCATGTTTGAATGTGTCTTCTTGCTGGTAATGGAATATCGTAATCCTGCATGTATAGTTGATACTAAAAATGATCAAAGGTTGTTACTCCCTCAGTTTCAATTTGTTTTTCTTTGTTTGACTTGTCAATAAGTTTAAGAAAGTAAAGAGTACTTTTGAATTTTGTAGTCTTAAAACTAAAAATGTATACTGTAATGAAATGTTCTTTGATTTTCTGGTCACAAACATGCCATGTGGGATAATGAAATTAAGGAGTTGTCAAATTAGGAAAGAGGCATTCTTTTTCAAAAACCTAAAAAGGAAGGTAAGGCGAACAAATTGAAACAAAGGGATTACTAAAAATGATCTTAGGCCGGGTTTCAAGGGATTCTAGAGAATTTGAGTTTAGTTGATTTTGTGATGTCCTTGTGTGTATTTTTTGCCTTTATAGCTCTTCTTGAAAGTATATGTTCCTTTTTGTATCATAAGGAAAGTTGTAGGATCATGGTGGTTTTATGATCTTCATCATCTTTCTTCTTCTAAAATTTGGCATCTCACTCCTATCCTCTAGCTTCTTTTGGTAGCTGGTGGACATGGAAGTACTGTTGAGGGACTTCACAGTTATGGCTAGTTTTGGATAAAACATTAGCCACAAAGTTAGCCTCTCTGAAAGCTGTGATTATAGGAAAAGGATTGGAACTGATCACATGTTCTCTTAAGGTTAGCGACAACATGCTGCAAATTCTAAGGTGGAGCAGCTTGCTGTTTTATCTAGTGAACCACTAACTCAAAGTCTACTTCCAAAATCACCTGGTTAAAACCATTGTTTAGACACCAAGATAGACCCCATTGAGCAGCTTCAGTCTCTTCTTGGTTGTTGGTACCCTGGCCTAGTGGAGTATCATAAGCATAGATTAAATCACCTTGGGCATCTCTAACAATACCACCAGCCCCCATCTTTCCTGGGTTGTCTAATGCACTACCATCAACCACATTTGTAGGTGTCTTAAACCAACTTACCTTTGTAATTTTGATATCATGGAAGAAATTTCCTGCAAGCTGTATCAACTCAGGCCACTTGGATGGCCATTTGATGTAAGGAAAAGTTGATGAGTAGGATGTTGTTGATGTCTTTAAGCACCAAGTATATCACTCTAGTTATATTATATTTGTTTTCTCCATATTTGCATGCACATCTATTTTTCCACAGGTTCCAACAAGTAAAGATAGCGATTACTGCAAACACCAAGGCCATAAGCCATAAGGTTCATACATGTAATGCCAAGAGTAGAGATGGTGAATATTCCTCATATTTAGAAGAATCTAAGGAAGCTGCTCTTCGTCGCCATGTCTTCTTCCATAGAGGGGTAAGTTTGTCTTTTCAGGTAGTGCTATTGTGCGTCTTCTCCAACTCTCCACACTTGTCTTAACTATACAGTAACACACGCTAACTATTACACCGCCAAACAATAACTACGAGTAGGATATTGTACACAAGTTTATCAGTATTTTTGGGTGGTGCACTCGGCTGCTCCGGTATGTACGTCCTCCCTTGATAAATTTACTTTTTCCTCTGGCCTATCTGCTTCAATTTTGCTACTTCATCGTTCTTGAGTATGATTTTTAGGGTTGAATTTGAGGTAATTGAGTGTGAAGTATGCTTGTTTGTGCTAGTTATCGCTGAAAAACTGCGGGTCTTTATTACTTTGGCCTTTTGGTTGGCAAATTAGGGCTTAGTACTGGTACAAATTCTTCCGTGAAGTTTATCAACTTTAGATTTAAAAGAAATTTTCTTGAATATTGGATTTGATGAGGTCTTCAACGGTAGAATCGAAGAAGGTAATGGGATTAGCAACTTATTTGTGTGGTATTTAGTGATTGATAAAACCTTTTGTGCTAGTAGCAGTGCTTTAATAGGCTTCTTGGCGATAGGTGAGTCTGTAGAGTTTGTCTCACGAGGCCTAATGCCCAAATGTTTGACTGTTGAGTAGTGGGTCTTATGTATATAGAATATATAGATATGGCCAAGTTCATCCATGACTTTTGAGTTCCGAGTATATGAATTAGTGCTCCGATCGGGAGTCTCATGTTGGATTTTGATTACAACTTCCTTTATTAGTTTTCTGCACAAAGCTTTATTGTAACAATTTTGCTTTTTCTTGTCTAGACTGCATTATCGCAATGGAGCAGAGGCTTAGCATCGACACAATCACACCATAGGTTAAAGAGTGGACGCCCAAAGTTTTGGTGGTCAATAAATATTGCCCTCGCGAGAGCAAAAATCAGAATGTTCATTTCCAGACTAATTGTACAGGATAAAAATGTCAGCTTACTATTCTTTTCTTTATTTATCCACAGTGATTACATCAAGAATGTGTAGACATAGTAAATATCGTCCTCGCGAGAGGAAAAGTCAGAATGTTCATTTCCAGACAATAATTGTACAGGATGAAAATGTCAGCTTACTATTCTTTTCTTTATTTCTCCACAGTGATTACATCAAGAATGTGTAGACATAGTAAAGACCTGTTGTATTTTAATAATATAAACTTTAGGAAGAACAGGTTGCAATAAATTTGTATGGTGATGGCATTAGCAGGTGTTGTAAACTGTTCACTCCTTTCTAGACATATCTGGTTTTAGGTGCGAAGGTTAGGGACCCACGCCCTTACTCAGTACAAGTCAACAAGTTTGAATGAGTTGTAGATAAGTAAACAATTGTAGAGTCTATTACAAAAAGGGAAGTCGCTGAGGCACCATTACCTCTTCCAACGAAGTTGAATACACTTCCTTTTTCGCGTCTTGAACAACAACTTCATGGTGTTGAATTTGGTGAGTCTTCTTATTATATTCCTTTAATATTGATATATTCAGAATTTGAAATTTATGATTGTCAACGATCTCAAATTGGACAAAAAAAGAAGAGAAAATAAAGGTTTGTATGACTTTTTGTTAGAAATTATTAAGTTACGTACCAAAAATCTACACCTCAAATATCCTAAATATGTACTTAGATAATGATAGATTAACTTATATTGGTGTTAGTTATCTCCTCTCTCTTTTTGTTAATATGGATCCATTTTGGATTCAGCTCTGTTTCTCTAAATATGTAATATTGGTGTTAGTTATACGTCTCTCTCTTTGTTAATATGGATCCATTTTGGACTCAACTCTATTGCTTAGTGTGATATGACCACTTACAATCATGAAATAGCAGTTACTTGTGTTATTTGTTTTAAGGAAAATTAATTGGTGAGATTGGTTAAGTTGGTGAGAGTATGAGAAAATTTGTTTTGGCTTGATGCATTGTAAATCTTGTATATTTGTGCCTCAAGAATTGTTCATACTGTTAAAGAGTCATTGAATTATTAGTAACTTGAGCATTTTCAACCCACCTTGAAATGGTTGTCATATGTCACTTCATTTTTGATAAAGTACTTCAGTTGTTCCACTTCATTTTCTTTTTTTCCCCACCAACTATAAGGTTGTTGACTATTTGTTTGAATTTGATGTATAAAGTGTATATGTTGTGAATGAATTTTTTTTAGTATTAGTCATTGTTACTGGAAAGTGAAAGAATACCATGGCAATGTCATTTTCTATTAATCCGTATAAAATGATATTTAAGGAAGGGGTGTATTAGATCTTTCAAGTTCAACAGCAAAACAACATTCCACTATTCGTACCAACAGATTTGCTGGCAGTGGTGGAAAATTGCAGCACAATGCAATAATACAGCTGACCAAACCAAGCGATATCAAGAGGCCATTGTTATGGACAACAAGTAAGTCCTTCAGTTTTCGGTAAAAATGAGAATTAACAACATTTACTTTCTAGCTTTTATTCGCTTTATCTTCTTTTATGGAGCTAAAATTATTCTCAATTCCTGTCATACTATTCAGCAAGAAGCCTTTCATGTTTACCATGTGGGATGATCTAGCAGACAATGAAAGGGCTGTACTACTACAACAGCTGCACGAGCACCCTGTTATTCTTGAAAAATGAGTAGTTGTTACAGAATACCGTCGCGGTAAGATCATCTTCCATTTATTTATTTTATTCGGCTATGAGAATAATTTCTTCGCTTAACTTGTCAACATATTCTGTGCCCACAGCTCTAAGGTTGACAACCAGATACAGTTCAACTATTTTAATGAGGGCTATATGTGCAAGCTACTGCATTAATGAATTGGTACGAATTAACTTTCCGCCATTCAAATCCACCGTCTTTCAAGCTATTTATATGCGGGGAAAGAGAAAACATAGTCATATTTACTGTGGCTTTTTGCAGGGCAAAAGACAACGAACAAATGCTCTTGGCTTATACTTTGAGAAGCTCATCTAATCATCTTCATCCCTCAATCTTGCATCTGTTGATGATGAAACAGTATCTATCTCGGTCATTCCTTCATTGCCGTCTACAGTGAGTTTAAAATATGGCTTCACTTTCTTTGTCAATACTGACTAACTGCTCTGTAGTGAGATTTTTCAACTAAAAAAAATCGCTAATATTATTTTCTACGACTGTGGCAGTCGGCAGGTACAAATTTTTCATGTTGAAGGTCAAATTTCATTGCCTAATTATTTTCAGACATTTTACGTGCCTGCGTGCTCGAACTGCAACCATTTTGTGCGCAGTAAAGTCCGAAGACAGGTCCAATGTTTGAACTGTGACCTATCCAGAATGTTGGTTCCAAGGTAACATTACGTTCTACCTACATTGGAGTGCAAAAAATTACGATTACAACTTTCTAATTTTTGGCTAAAAAAGGCTACGTAGGCAATGACTTCGATCTTTCATCTTCTTTGAACCCATTTGCTTACTGATTTGAGGACTCTGATATCTATTAAGTTGGGGAAACAGAGACTGAAAAAAACATTTTATTTGTTGGTTTTGACATAGCTTCTCTTGCTACTTCTTTAGCACTTAACAGGTAATAAAGAGATGTAACAAATGGTTGTTTTTTAGTTGTTTCTTATAATGTGCTTAAAAAGATTTTTCTTCACCAATCAGAGTCGTGGTGTGTTGTAAGTACTCCATTATTCTTTCCCCAATGCCTAGCTTGAGTGGCAAAAGTTGGAGGATTTGTCGCTTAGGTTGCAGGTTCAAGCCCCACACCATGGAAAGTGAAGCCCGATATTTAAGTGGAGAAGGGTAGAGTGGCCGGCCCATTATCCACCGAGTTTAGAAGGCTGTGATTGGTTCAAAGGGCGGGTCACAGACGGATTTCTCGGTTATAAAAAAAAAAAAAGTACTCCATTATTCTTACTAATTAGAAATTTTGAGTTAAAAGTCATAGCCCCTACATATCATGTTGTGTACTCTGTCTATAAAGAAAAAGAAAATCTATTTTTTCTATTGCTTAATGATGTATAAGTGGATTTAAGGTGTAAACTGCTTGAGTTTTTTTTTTAACTCTTTGGAGCGGCTACTTGGTTTTGGTGTTTTCTGCTTAACAACGGTTGTTATTTAGTTTGTCTTTTGTTCAAAAAATATTCTGTACATTCTGTGCTTGATTGAAATTGAGGTTTTGAACATCATAGGCTAATACCAACAGTGGTACCTGCCACTTTGTTGTATTTGTTTTGTATAATTAGTTGACAATATAACTTTAATTTGGTCCTTCATTTAGTTTTGATACTATATCTAGGTGCTGTTGGTTTAGGCATTCTAAAAACTACCCCCATATCATAAATTGCGAATATATAGTTACTTCTTGTCTCAACCACAAGTGATATTTCGAGATTGACATCACAGACAACACTGGTACACTAACAGCAATAGTCACGGAAACATTGGCTTAAAAAATATTAGCAATGAGAGCTGAACAAGTGTATGGAGCAGTCATTGTCCAGGTACACATATACATAACAACGAAATGAAAGAAACCTCATCTTCTTTAATCTCTACTTACATTATTAAAAAGAAACTACTTGCACCATCCTAATAAGCTTGCACTCTATTGTCATTATTCTCAGAATGAATTGTTGCCTCTTTCCCATATCGATCGCCAGTTTGTAGATAAGCTTTTCAGGGTTCAACTACAAAAGCCGCTACTCAAAATTCTTGATCAAAAAATTGGTGAACTTTTCATCTCATCCTACGAGGAAAAAGGACCTCCAACATTTGCTCTTCCCAGCGAAGCAACTAAGAAGCAAAAATTGGGACTGCCCATTCCGACAAAACAATGGTAATAAGGGCTCCACATTTTAAAATAACATATTTGCCTATCTTATTTATTCCTTTACAATTTATAGTTTCTCTATGTAGGTAGCAGGAAAAGTAAACTTGAATGCAAAAAAGTTCAATCACGTGACTTGGCACACGATACCTAGCATGTAGAGTTGGATTTTGATCGCCTATACCAACGTTTAAAAATCAACTGCACAAAGTTACTCCTTTTTGGGTGCATAGTAACAGCCTACATCAACCACATCTAACTATTTTATAGTTTTTGTGTACATAGCGGTAAATTGTGTTGGCCACAGTTTTGCCTACTCAAAATGTTTGTTCCAATATATATATATATGTTTGTTCATATATTCTTGGCTTCTTTATTCTAAGTTTCCCTTGGGGCTGTGCTGGCACGGGGTTTTAAATTTAGTAGAAGAAGAAAGGAGGTGGAAGCAATAAACAAGAACAAAACCAAAACAACACAAGGAAATGACACTCAGGTAACTACTCTACTAATTAAATCTCAGTCTGTTAAGAATATTATTTCTGCTAGTGTTTCAAGTACCAAAGAACAGCCAGCAAGAACTCATTAGGATCATCAAAACATGCAAGAAGACCAATGGCAGCTATAAAATAAAAAGAACTTTAGAGGTTATCCTCAAAACAATCTGAGGAATCACCAAAACAACCAACAAAGTCAAGTTTATAAACAAGTACCACATCAGAATCAGACTAGTCAGAAACAACAAAAAGGTATTGACTCGATGCTCCCCACCCCTCAACCCGATAGTAGTGTTGTAGTCCCCATCCCTCAACCCGATAGTAGTGTTGCAGTCCTCACCCCTCAACCTGATAGTAGTGTTGAAGTCCCCACCCCAGTGTTGCCCCTAAAGTTTTATCAGGAAAATCAAATCAAGGATGCCAACAATAAGCAAGGTATTGACTCAATGCTCACCTCACCCCTCAACCTGATAGTAGTGTTCCATCCATGAGTGAAAAAGGTCAATTATGCAGGACTTCCTAACCATCCAAGGAGGTCTTTGCACTTCTCTCAGGTAAACAAACAAGTGATTTTTTGGGGAATTTGAACTAAGGTACTTTTGTTGTCGGTATCCTTTTACCATGAAGCTCTCCCTTGAAACTTATTTTTTAAATGTTGATCAATTTGCAGGTTATTGGTGAAGGATCGGTGCTGAGATGTTGCTGAGGCCACCAAGTACTTCAACATTATAGTCAGTTTTGGTTAGTTTCATCTTATGCTCAATAACTATTTTCTAAGATCATTTTTTCCAATCAAACTACTTCCTAATGACATTGCCTTCTCAATTTTTTTCCTGTAATATTCTCTTTTTTTTTGAGAAAAGGTAATTGTGTATTCACAAAGAACTCATCATCAAGGATAATGAGGGCAGTCACTTACAACCCAGAGGGCACCATTACCGCAAAAAAAAACCAAAAACTAGACTAAGTGGCTTTACAATTTCTCTATGATATCAACAAAAAGTTCTATATCCCCCACTCTATGTTGTTTACACCAAAAATAAAGAAGACTCAGACAATTCATCTTGATCTTCTGCTTGTTGTTGAATTTGTCTTCGAAACCTCTTGCATTTCTTTCTTTCCATAAGGTCCACCAAATACATGCATGTATCATTTCCCACCAGTCCTCCTCTGATTCTCTTCTTCCAATCCCTTTCCAAACTGTTAAGCATTCCTCTAGTAGTTTTTGGAATCACCCAGTGCACTCTAAGCAAGCAGAAAAACATGCTCCACAGATTTGCAGCTGTTTTGCAGTGAAGTAATAAATGATTGTTTACTTCTGCATCTGATGTACACATAAAACATCTTGAGCAAATCTGTCTACCTATTTTCTGTAGTACTTCATGAGTTAGGCAAGCTTTCCTACACATTAACCATACAAAACAAGAGATTTTTAAGGGAATCTTGGGTTTCCACATAAGCTTCCAAGGCCATGTTGTGGACTGATAAGGGTAACATTTATGTTCCAGTAGCATGACTTCACAGTGAACATGCCCTTGTTGTGAAGCTTCCATATTGTTCTATCAGGTACATCATACGAAGTTTTTTAGTATCAACAGAAGACTTGGAACTCTATCAATTTCCCAGTCATATAAGGCTCTTCTGAATACTACATTCCAGGCGTGTGGGCTCCACACCTGGGCTATTATGGCTCTTTTTTGTTGACTAAGGATGAACGAATCAGGAAATAGAGTTTTTAAACTCTACTCTCCTATCCAAAGTTCCCCCCAAAAATCGATCTTCAAACCATTACCCACCTTTAGTGCTATGTTGCTGTGAAACTGAGGCCATAGTCTTCTGATGGTTTTCCAGACACTACAGCCATAAGTTCCCAGAACTTCTTCAGTATTCCAATGACTTTGGAGGCCATATTTTTCTGTGATGTCTCTTTTCCATAAAGGTGAGTCCTCATTACAGGACCTCCATAGCCACTTTTGTAGTAGGCATGAACTTTGCAAGCTTAGTTTCTTGATTCCTAACCCCCCTTGCTTCTTATTGAGAGTTAATACATCCCATTTCACTAGACTATAGCCTTTGTTCTCCTTTTTTCCATTCCACAGAAAAGTTCTTCTAAGCTGATTAATTTTCTTCACAACACTTTTGGGGATGGGAAATAAACTCATCATCTAGGAGGGAATGGAATCCACCACTGATTTAACAAGTGTTAGTCTGCCTCCTAAAGACAAATATTGGCTTTTCCATCTTGCCAATCTTTTGTCACACCTCTCCAAATTGTTCTTAGCTCCCAGGGGAAGGCCAAGATATTTAGTAGGAAGAGTAGCTACTTGGCAGCCTAGGTTAGTAGCAAGTAGTTCCATGTTGTCTACTTTGTTGACTGGGTAGAGGAAGCTCTTTTTCCAATTAACATGTAGACCCGATATGCCTTAAAAAATGGTGAGAATTGCCCTGATGTGTCGGATTTCAGATATGTCAGCTTCACACAAGATGAGGGATTCATCTGCATATAGCAAGTGGGTAGTCCTCATTACATTATCTCTAATGCCTTGAGTCCGATCTTGGAAACCCCTCAGCCAACCATTTGTTTTTGCCCTTGATCATGTGGTTTAGCCCTTCCATGTCTAAGATAAACAAAAAGGGTGAGATGGGATCCCCTTGACTCAATCCCCTTTGGGACTGGAAAAAACCTTCAGTGTTGCCATTAATGATTAGAGAAAACTTCACATTAGATATACAAAACCTTATTTAGTTGATCCATTTCCTCCCAAATCCCATATCTTCCAGCACTTTCAATAAAATATTCCAATTGACATGATCGTAGGCTTTCTCAATGTCAAGCTTGCAAAGGATCCCTAGAATCTTTTGTTTCACCCTAGAATCCACCAATTCATTTGCTAAGAGAGAGGCATCCATAATTTGTCTACCCTTCAGGAATGCCATTTGATGCTCGTCTACAAGCTTCCCCATAACAGACTTAAACCTTTTAGTGATGAGTTTGGAGATTATCTTGTAGACACCTCCAATCAAACTAATTGGTCTAAAATCTTTTAGCTCTTCTGTACCAGCCTTCTTTGGTATTAATGTTATGAATGTGACATTAAAGGATTTTTCAAACATCTACCTATGATGGAAAATTTGAATAGTCCCCATTAGGTCATCCTTTATAGTTTCCCAGCAAACTTTGAAGAAGCTCATTGTGAAACCATCAGGGGCCAGGAGCTTTATCATCATCACATTGTTTGATGATATTTACCACCTCAGCTTTTGAGAAAGGTCTCTATAGCCACTAGCCACTCTTGTTCTTCTGGTAAGATGGTTGGACAACCTAACATGTCAAATGTTGGTCTCTATTTTTCAGATTCTGAGTAGAGCTTTTTATAGAACTCTATCATAGCAACCTTGATGTCTCCAGGTTCCACAATTTCCACACCTCTCACCATCAATCTATCAATGGTATTATACCGTCTGTGAGCATTAGCCATTCTCTGAAAATACTTAGTGTTGTTATCACCTTGATTGAGCCACAAGACTCTGGATTTTTTTCTCCATTTGGACTCCTCATTCTTGGTCAGCTCCTCCAGTTCTACTACAATTGTTGTTCTCACCATCATCTCCTCTTCAGATAGTTCTCTACTTTCCTGCAACAAATCAAGTTCAGCCAATTCTTCAAACAGACTATTCTTCTTGGTGTTCATCTCCCCAAAAGTAGGTCTGCTCCAGTCTTTAAGTTTCTATTTCAACATCCTTAGTTTTTCTACCAAACTTGTAGTCCGGGCAACCTTTTATTATGAATTCATCCCACCAATTTTGTACCATCTCAATAAAACCCTCCACCTTTAGCCACCAGTTTTCAAACTTAAAGCTTGACCTCTTTTGCCCCCAATTCCCACTTTCCAGTAAGACTGGACTATGATCTGACATTACCTTGGGCAATTTGTTTTGCCTGATGTTGTTGAAGGTCTCCTCCCATTCCATGGAGAAGAGGAATCTGTCTAGTCTAGCTGCACTAGGATGATTTGGACCCCTACACCATGTGTATTTCCCTCCAATCATGTGGGGTCAGGAAGCTCCATATCTTCTATTACACTCTCTTCTTTCTCCCATGGTTCTGTTGGTGTTGAAATCACCACAAGCCACCTGGTGTCCCCCACATAGCTCCCTGATTGCTGATATTTCTTCCTAGCACAACAATTTTTCCTCTCTAGTACGAAGAGCATACACTCCAGTGAGGTACCAAGTGAAAGAAGTTTGGGTTGATATAAATTTGTACGTGATGGAATGATATCCTCTTTCAATCTGATTTCCTGTCCATATCTTGCTATCCCACATGAAAAAAATACCCCCTCCCCGCTACCTTCTGCTTCCATGAACCACATCGCATCTGTCACGCCCCGAGACTACCCCCGAGACGCGGACACGGGACCTAGGACCACAAGTGATCCCAAGCTAACCCTGCTGGCATGATCATGAGCATACTAAGGATAATAAACTGATGCGGAAAGTAAATCATAAATAAATGAAAAGATAGGGAATACCCATATACTATAACTGAGATATATGAAAACTGATGAGTTTAATACAAAGAAGTTATTAACTCAAAACTAAGCTGAATCTATCTATGTCTGAAATAAGCCTCTAAACTGACTAGAAGTG
>JAJOOO010014526.1:0-23296 GCA_029582685.1 Solanum piurae | reverse complement strand
CCCCAACCTCCCCCCCCCCCCCCCCCCCGTATTTAATTGAAAGCAAAGAGGGTAGGATGATGTCTGTGTATGTGCCTTCAGAAGCATACATGTTTCTCTTGTTAGAATTCCATCATTTTTGGGTTGGAAAAACTGATGATATTCTGGGAAATGGACATGGAAAAGTCAGAAGAAGCATCAGAGGAAGTTTTGAACTTTCATAGAAACTTCTTCACATGTTGTGACGTTTCTTGATGCCAAGCCCAAGCAAAGATCTCGTAAGTGGTACAATAGATATTTAAAATGACTCGACTTTGGAGAGGATTATTGGATTGTTGGATGTACTCTTATTGAGATTTCTCTTAAAGATTCCAGTCTGAACCATACTATAAACAATTTCTTTGGATTATGATGTTTACAGAACTTCTATTGTTGTTCTGCTTTTAATGTTTGAACTGCTACAGAGTAACTAGGAAAGTCATGTCTCTTTCCTATGGGGAAGTATCAAGCAGGATTACAAAATTCTTGTATTGTGTTGCTTCGACTCTTAAAGATATGTTGGTTTTGTTGAAGCAATCATATATCTTCCTTTTTTATTTTCCTTCTGGAAAAATTGACACACTTATGTATTCAATGAAATGTTAAGTTTTGTATTTCGTAAAGTATCAAAATAATCAATTTAATGTTTTTTTTCAGGCTAACATGATCATGAAGACTGGAACTACCGTAGTTGGCACAAATAAAAAGAAGTGGGTATGTTTGAAAAAACTACAAAATCTTTCTTTTCTTTCAAAAGGAGGAAAATTTCATGTATATAATTACTGCTTTTGCATCAATTCCTTAATATGTTTGTTTTTTTAGAAAAATTCAATTAGTCATTTTTGATATCCCACCAACTCAACATGAGGCTACTATGATTTTGATGAAGTATTCCTAGAGAGTTGGAAAAGAAAAACTATACCTTATTGGCATATATGCTTTCCATAAAAAGATTAGGAGTGGGGAAACATGTGCAGTTTGGATTCTGATATTGAAAACTAGGACTAGATATTTGTTGTTGAAATCCATTATTAACGTTATTCTTCTGATACTTCACAATGGTATCATCTGGGGGGGGGAGGGACTCTCTTGGTTATGATCCTCCAATCTAAAAAGGAAGTCTTTTGTGAGTGTCATTGATGTTTTTCCTATTCGGATATGGTTGATGTAGTGCTGGATTTGTAGGAACAAATTTTTTGTAGCATCTCATTGTTCCACCTATTTATCCTTGACCTGAATGTTATCCAAAATTTGGCCACTAGGAAGCCAGGGGACCAATACCAGTCCAGTTGTCCTACCAGAAAGGCTTAATTCTCTAGATCATATGTTTTTCTAGTTAATGGGTATCTAATTTTTATTATTATATAGTTCTAAATTTTCTTATGTGCATTTCTTGTGCAGAATTTTTAAGGAAATTGAGGTCAAGTATCGACTTCAACATGCTCGACTTTTGGATTGATGATTTCATAAAGATTTATTGCAAATTTACTGGAGATTTTAATTCCATTTGAATTAGGATTTAATTAGTTGGTTTGATGCTGAGATTATTACATTTAGTTGGATCTCAAATTTACTTGAGATAAAAAAGATAATTTGTTTTGACATTGTTTACTTTTACAGAAAACTTATTATATTGCTATTTTGTTCTTTGATTATAATATTAGAAAACATTTACTTTATATAATATTTCTTGCTTATCATGAAGAAGATAGTTTTGAATGCACGGATTGTTTGTATGTATTTGTGTCTTGACAAAAATTATATATAGATATTTTTGGGATGTTTAAAGAAATTTGGTAGCGACATTAAAATATTAATATGACATTTAACCAAAATATAAAATAATGTCACCAATTTTTATGACATTCAATAATAGCAATTGTTGACATTAATAAAGTGTCGGAAATTTGAATGTGACATTATATAAATGTCACAAGTAAGTGTCTTGAAATTTGTTTTACCAACATTTAATCTAAATGTCAGAAAGTTTAAGTGACATTTCATAAATGTCGAAAAAATAAATGTCATATATCTCATATCGACATTTACTTAAATGTCAAAAATAAATGTCACATATTTCATACCGACATTTACGTAAATGTCAAAAATAAATGTCATATATCTCATACCAACATTTACCTAATTATTGAAAATAAATGTCATATATATCTCATACCGACATTTACCTAAATGTCAAAAATAAATGTCATATATCTCATACTCACATTTACCTAAATGTCGAAAATAAATGTCATATATCTCATACTGACATTCACCTAAATGTCAAAAATAAATGTCATATATTTCTTATCGACATTAACATAAATGTCAAAAAATAAATATCGTAATAATCTTACAAACATTTACATATATGTTGCAAAGTAAATGACACAAATTCTTTTCAACATTTACCTAAATGTCACAAAATAAATGTAGCACAGAGTATGCGCTAGTATTTGGAATGTACTGAGCATGCATGATATAGATAATAGCTGAAAAAACTATATAAGCTGAACAATGCATAAATGAGCAATGATATAATCGGAATAGAATAATAATACTGAAACATACTGAAAACTGAGCTAAATGCAATGACCAAGTACTAATGATAAACAAAACACGCTAAGACTGAATACTGAGGTATAAACTGAAAACATGGTCAAATGCACTAGAGTCTAACTGGGGGAGCTACTATTAACCAACATAAAACCACGTGAGGTAAACGTGGAGTCCTATGTATACAGCCCACTGAGAGGACCCAATATATCTTGCCAGGGTATAAAGGAATGACTGGAGTGATCACTAAATATAATGCCCAATAGAGAGGACTTATAATCCTATGGGGGAACATAGATTTGGGACTATGAGGGTATGTTGAACCTTTGTCCAACTAGGTGCTAAGTTTACTCCCAACTAGAAATGTGTATGACACAACAAAACTGAAATACTAGATAGCTCAATGTTCTGACATGCAAATTTGAGAATGCAACATTTAGGAACTAACAATGTAACATTCGAAAATTAGAGCATGTTTATCTCTTTAACTGACCTAGCAAGTGTAATTCATGAACTATGAGAATCTACACAACTAGGGTTCTGAGTTTCATGCAAGGAACTAAGCAACCTTTCAAAGAAAACATGATAATTCGATTACAAATACTACAACAACTAAATCACAATAATTATCCAAAATTTTAGAAACCCTAAGTCTAAACAAGAAATAGAGAATCAATAATTTGACTGAATTACAGGGACCTAGTGGATGAAAGGAACCCACTACTGAAATTCCGCATACCTGGTGATGAAATCTACGAAGAAATCCTTTGATTTTGGGGCAGAAATTTGAAGCAAACCTTCTGATTGTTCTTGGGAAACTGTCGTTTCTTTCTTCTCCTTTTTGCTCTAAGTTTAATGAATTTTGGAGAACAAAGTTTCTGGGTATGTCTGACGAAGTTATTAGGCTTAAACTAAGTAAAACGACGTAGTTTAGGCATTAAACGGTGTAGTTTAAGGGCCCCAACGCATAGGAAAAATACCTAAATGACCCTAACTTAAAAGCTGATGAAGGTCACCTACGGAGGGACCTACAGACCTTAGGTTGACCTACCAACCGTCGGTAGGGGTCATTGGTTAAGCTCTGCTCGACAGGGCTTCACTAAAACGAGCATATCTTTTTACTCCAAGATGGGATTTTAGCAAACTCGTTGGCGTTGGAAAGATGATTCAATTATATTTCATTTGATAGGTCATGGGTCACCTAATTGATTCTATGCTAAAAGATATGATTGTTTGAAGTTGACCAAACATCAATTTTCCTCTAATTGGATGCTGACCCTCACCTACGGTCTGTAGGTCAAATCACGAACCATACTGGTTGACCATGGGTGGGATCAGAGACCATAAAAATTTGGACCCCAACGGCGGACTCCACCTACGGTCCGTGGGTCCATCGACAGACCGTGGGCTATGATCATAGGTCTCATCTTTAGATTCTGAAATTTTCCTAAGTCTGGGACTGAACTACGAGACTCCACCTACGGTCCGTGGTTCCACCTACGGTCCATGGGTGGTTTCCGTTGATTCTAACACCAGATTCTAGAAAGCTGCATTTTCTATTTTCTCAAGTCTGAGGTGTTACAATATCTCCCCCTTGGAAACATTCATCCTCGAATGAAGTCTAAACAAGCTGAGTATAAAGGGAAGGAGCTGCAATCCCTACCACTAAGTACTAGAAACTGAAATCTAACTGAACTAAGTTCCAAGAACATGCAAATATTGCTGAATGCAAGAACAACTAAAGGAATATGATACTAAGACTGAATTTTACGCAAGAGTAAACGGATAGACTGGAGAGGAACTATCACCCGAAGCTGAAACGGAATCAAAAGGAAAGAGATGAGTATACTTGGCCTTCATGGCTGCTTCTGCTTCCCAAGTAGCTCCCTCTACGGACCGACTCCTCCACAAAATCTTCATTGATGCAACTTCTTTATTTCTCAACCCACGAACCTGACAGTTAAGATTCTCAACTGGCACCTCTTCATAAGTGAGACTATCCTTCACAGATACACTCTTTAATGGTACTATGGATGCTGGATCACCCACACAGTTGTTCAACAAGGAAATGTGAAAGACTGGATGAACCGCTGCTAGTTCTGCTGGTAACTCTAACTCATATGTCACCTTACCAACCCTCTTCAGAATTTTTTAGGGACATACATATCTCGGACAGAGCTTCCCTTTTCTCGCCAAATCTCATCACCCCCTACATATGTGACACCTTTAGGAAAACCCAATCATCGATCTCAAACTCTAAGTCCCTTCTCGTTACATCTGCATAGGACTTCTGATAACTCTGAGCTGTCTTAAGTCTATCTCTGTTGAGCTGAACTTTTTCCATAGCTTCATGAACCAAATCTGGCCCAATCAATGCTGCTTCACCTACTTCAAACCAACCAACTAAAGATCTGCATCTAAGCTCGTATAATGCCTTATAAGGGGCTATCTGAATGATGGAATGATAACTATTATTATAGGCAGGTGATCATTCCAACTACCCTTGAAGTCGATCTCGCAAGCTCTCAACATATCCTTTAAGGTATGAATAGTACGCTCTGCCTGACTATCCGTCCGTGAATAAAATATTGTATTAAGATTTACCTGGGTACCAAGACCTTTCTGAAATGATCTCCAAAAATGAGAGGTAAATTGAGGACCTCTATCTGAGATGTTAGCTAAGGGAACCCCATGCAACTTGACTTTCACATTAATGTAGAGTTTAGCATAATTCTCCGTTGAATCAGTAGTCTTGACTGCCAAGAAATGAGCGGGCTTAGTAACTCTGTCAACTATCACCCAAATAGAGTCATGATGTCTGCGAGTACGAGGTAATCCCGTAATGAAGTCCATGTTTATCACTTCCCACTTCCATGTAGGAATGTCAATCTCTTGTGTCATACCTCATTGTTTTTGATGTTCTACCTTAACCTGTTGACAGTTAGGACACTTGGCCACAAAATCTTATATGTCCCTCTTCATGCCGTTCCACCAAAAGACTTCTCGCAGTTCATGGTACATCTTAGTAGAACCTGGATGAATGGAATACCTGGAGTTATGGGCTTCTGTAAGGATCTACTGCCTTAACTCACCCACATTAGGAACACATAAGCGACCTTGGTAACGAAGCACACAATCTCCCTCTTGGGAGAAAACCTCAACTTTCAGCTGATGAACTGCATTTTTTAACTTAAGTAATATAGGATCACTATCATGTTTTTCCTTAACTTCCGCTACCAATGAAGATTCTGACCCATTCTGAACTATCACACCACCATCTGACATGTTCGTAAGACCCACTACTAAGCGAGCAAGCCAGTGAACATCTTTTACTAATTCCTTCTTTTCTTCCTCAACATGTGCTACACTACCCATATATAGTCTAATGAGAGCATCCTCCACTACATTGGCCTTACCATGATGTTAAAGCACATTCATATCGTAGTCCTTGAGGAACTCAAGCCAACTCCTCTGACGAAAATTCAACTCTTTCTGGTTGAACCCATACTGGAGGTTCTTATGATCTGTGAACGCATCTACATGAACACTATACAAGTAATGTCTCCAAATCTTTAGGGAAAATACTACGACTGCAAGCTTGAGGTCATGAGTCTGGTAGTTCTTCGCATGTACCTTAAGTTGTCTAGAAGCATAAACTATGACCTTAACACACTGCATCAACACACAACCTAGGCCGACCCTGGATGCATCACAATAAATAACTTAACCATTTGAGACATCTGGTAGAGTCAAGACAGGAGTTGTAGTCAACCTAGTCTTCAGTTCTGAGAAGATTTTCTCACATTCATCTGACCACTGAAATTTGACCTTCTTCTGAGTCAACTTGGTCAATGGGGAAGCTATGGATGAAAATCCTTCAACAAATCTCCTGTAATAACTAGCCAAACCGAAGAAACTTCTAATATCTGTTAGAAAGGTGGGTCTGGGCCATTTCTTCATTGCCTCTATTTTCTGAGAATCCACTCGAGAGTTTGAAAAGTATGCGTTAGTACTTGGAATGTACTGAGCATGCAGGATATAGATAATAGTTGAACAAAATATATAAGCTGAACAATGCATAACTGAGCAATGATATAATCTTAGCAGAATAATAATACTGAAACATACTTAAAACTAAGCAAAATGCAATGACCAAATACTAATCATGAACAAAACATGTTGTGAGACTGAATATTAATGCATAAACTAAAAACCTGGTCAAATGCACTAGAGTCTGACTGTGGGAGCTACTATTAACCGACATAAAACCACATGAGCTAAACGTGGAGTCCTATATACACGCCCCATCGAGATGACCCAATATACCTTGCCAGGGGTATAAAGGCATGACTGGCGTGATCACTAAATCTGATGCCCAATAGAGGGGACTTATAATCCTACAAAGGAATGTAGTTCTGGGACTATGAGAGTACGCTGAACCCTAGTCCAACTTGGTGTTAAGCCTACTCCCAACTGGAAATGTATATGACACAACATAACTGAAATACTGGATAACTCAATGTTCTGACATGCAAATTTGAGAATGCAACATTTAGGAACTAACAATGTAACATTCGAAAATTGGAGCATGTTTATAAGTTTAGCTAACCTAGCAAGTGTAATTCATGAACTAAGAGAATCTACACAACTAGGGTTCTGAGTTTCATGCAACAAACTAAGAAAACTTTCCATGAAAACATGATAATTCGATTACGAATACTAAAATAGCTAAATCACAACAATTATCCAAGGTTTTAGAAACCCTAGGTCTAAACAAGCTATAGAGAATCAAGAATCTGACTGAATTTTAGGGACATAGTGGATGAAAGGAACCAACTAGTGAAATCTCACATACCAGGTGACGAAATCTATGGAGAAATCCTTCAATTTTGGGGCTGAAACTTGAAGAAAACTTTTTGATTGTTCTTGGGAAACAATTCCTTCTTTCTTGTCCTTTTTGCTCTAAGTTTGATGAATTTTAGAGAATAAAGGTTTTAGGTATGTCTCACTAAGTTATTAGGTTTAAAGTGAGTAAAATGATGTAGTTTAGGCATTAAAACACGTAGTTTAAGGTCCCTAACGCATAGAAAAAGACCTAAATGACCCTAACTTAAAAGGTGATGAAGGTCATCCACGGAGGGACCTACAGACCGTCGGTTGACCTACCAATCGTCGGTTGGGATCATCGGTCAAGCTCTGCCCGACAGGGCTTCACTAAATCAAGCATAACTTTTTACTCTGAGATGGGATTTAGCAAACTCGGTGGCGTTGGAAAGAGGATTTAATTATATTTCATTTGATAGGTCATGGGCCACCTAATATGCTAAAAGATATGACTGTTTAAAGTTGACCCAACAACAATTTTCCTCTAATTGGCTGCTAACCCTCACCTACAGCTAGACCTACAGTCTATAGGTTCAATCACGGACTATACTAATTGATCGTGGTTGGGATCAAGGACCATAAAAATTACCCCAACGACGGACTCCATCTACGGTCTGTGCGTCCATAGATGGACCGTGGATCACAGTCGTAGGTCTCATCTTAAGATTCTGAAATTTCCCTAAGTCTGGTACAGAACCACGGGACCCACCTACGGTCCGTGGTTCCACCTACAGTTCATGGGTGGTTTCCGTTGGTTCTGATAGCAGATTATGGAAAGCTGCATTTTCTATTTTCTCAAGTTCGAGGTGTTACCCTCTATGCCTTATACTGGACAATATTCATAGCATGTCTAGAAAGTTCAAGAAAATGGGCCTTATACTCGGTCATGACAGACCACCCTGGGTCAAGCTCTCAAACCTTAGACTACTCTCCTCTCTCACGCTCATAAAATTAAGCGGTCCTATAAAGCACTAGAAAACGCATCCCACTCTGCTGTAGGAGATCCAACTGGTCTAGACCTCAAAACAGTTCTCTACCACTCTTTAGCCCGACCACGAAGCTAAAGTGCAACAAACTGGACACCACAAGCATCCACCATACCCATGCCTCAAGCGTCTAATGGAACAAAGTCAAAAACTCATGAGCATCCTCGCTCTTACCATCCTGAAACTTGGGTGGTTTCATCTTCTGAAACCTCTCATAGAACTATTGATTAGCTGATGTCAATATAACCTTAGGAGAAATATATGCACCAACAACTGGTGCAGGAACCACTGGTGTCTGGCACACCTTAACATGAACACCTGGAGTCTGCTCCCCTACTGTCGTCTAAGCACCCTGGGATGTGCCGGGTGCACCACCCGAAGAATGGTTCTCTATCACCCCAAGCATCCTCAGTAAAGTCGAATGATATTATGGAGATCCAAACTTGGGAGAAACCCAGTCCTCAGCAACCTCAACCTGTGGCATAGGAGAAGCCTCTCTAACCTTTCCTCTGGCTGCTTCTTCTCCACGGTCATGACCTCTACCTGGTGCTACTCCACGAGTATGACCCCTTCCTCTACTCTTAGTTAGGTCCTTTAAAACATGCTCGAGGACTTCCTTCCTTCTATCACTTTAAATAGAAGCTCTGGTCCTCGACATTTGCCAAAATAACATGCGGTAACTCAGCACTAGCGAAGGCAACCATGCACGATAAGAAATGATGAATAGAAGGAAGTTTCCTAAGAATATGTGTAGCCTCTTTAAGATAATTACATATGTCTACGTACCGATACTCAAGACTCTTCTTAGACTTGCCTTGTACACATATTAGACCTACGAATCAGGGGTTTTGATACCATTATTTATGACCCAAAAATGGACGAGAGGACACTTGTCTTTTCCCACGAAGACAAATCAGCCTCCACCTAATAAAAATGAAAGAAAAGCAGAATAACAATAAAACAACGACTAGATATAGAGGAAAATTATTTTTTCTATTTAAACCCCCAAAATATGGTTATCACATGTACAAGCCACTAAATACATACGTACAAAATTAATGTCACGACCCAGGGGTACACCCTAGATGTAACATGGCGCACTTAACCCCGAAGGGGTCTCATACAAGCCTTTGGCATACCATAAGATAAGATAATAGAAAAGTATGGAAAATTTAAAAACTTTTATCCATACAATCGAAGTCATTTTCTTAAAATGCAAGCGGAAGTCTTTACTACACTTTTGTCTCAAACCATCTAACACAACTTTAGAACAAAACTCTTGGGACATCGCGCATACAATAGTCTCAACATGAAATAAAAGACATAAAGGAAATAATGGGTGTTGTCCTCGAAGCTATGAGGACTCACCAAATTATCAACTCCTTGCAACTTCTAGAAACTCAACTCCAAGAGTAGAACTCGATCTCCAAACCCTACATTTTATGAGAATGTAGGCAAAGTATACGTTAGTAAAAATGTACTAAATATGTTAGCTAGCATAATCATAAGAGTATAAGACAAGGGTTGGTCAACATAAGACAAAATCCAAAATGATCTGAAATATTTTATAAAACATAATCTATAAGCATAAGAGACAATATCATAATCATAAGCAAAGTCTCCAACATAAGCATCATATAAGCGTTAATTCAACTCTTTAGTCATCTATACCAAAATAGAACTACTCTCAAGTAACCTAAAAGCAATACTTGTGCAATGCATGAATAGCATCCCATAATACCACCCAAGCTAAGTATCCCTTTTTGGTCATCTTTACCATAGTCTATATGCATGGTCAAGTCTTTAATCTTTTCTACCATAAGGGCACTATACTCCTAAGAAACCTCAAAGCACACTTGTGGAATGCATGAAAGGCATTCCATACTACTCTTCACACTAAGCATAACCTTGAAGTCAGCATATGCATACTTACAATTCATTTGGTCTCATTCTTAGCTTACTTCATTTAGACAAGGGAACTATCACCTTTAGTCAAACATATCTTTGAAAGCAACTATAGCAACAACCCAAGCTAAGTCTATACTATATAAGAGAACACTTCATAAGTAGCTTCAAGTCATACTTGTGCAATGTATGAATAGCATCCCATACTCCTATCCACACTAAGTACCACCTTAGGCTATCATACAAACTCACTAGTTGGGGACTAGTACCTCTTTACTATTCACCATAAGTCATTTAAGGTACTTCTCTATTTAGTACAAGGCAAGTCAGAACACATGAATTGATTCTATTTATCAATTCAAGGCTACCAAGAAATGACCCCTGAATAGGCTAGACCATGCTAGCATCGTACTAACATAACTATATTATGCTAAACTAACTACCTTGGAAGGCACATTAACATGCAATTCCAAGCTACTCTTGGAAGGGTACAAGTGTTCCATCCTAGCTACCATGAAATAGTCCTAGACCAACTAAGTGATACTACCCTTACAAGTACATTATGATACAAATGCAAGCTATCCTTAGGAGAGTATGATTCTCAATCCTAAACTACCCTTAGGAGAGTATAAGTCTTCAATCCTAAGCTACCATGACTAACCCTAACTCAAGCTACCCTTGAAATGCATATTACAATGCAAAGTTAAGCTACCCTTAGGAGAGTATGGATCCTCAATCCTAAGATACCCTTGAAATGCATCTTACAATGCAAATTCAAGCTACCCTTACAAGCACACCAATATGCTAATGTAATCTATCCTTCGGAGAGTATGATTCTCAATCCTAAGCTACCCTTAGAAGAGTATAAGTCCTCAATCCTAAAACTACCATGAAATGGTCTTGGCCAAACCAAGTCATGTTATCATGAAAGCATCATAATGATTCTAGTTCAATCTACCCTTAGAAGAGTATAAATCCTCAATCCTAGGCTACCATGACTACTCCTAACTCATGTTACCCTTGACATGCATCTTACAATGCTAAGTCAAGCTACCCTTAGGAGAGTGTAATTCCTCAATCCTAAGCTATCAATCTTTGTCTTGTCTTACCAAGTCAAGCTATACATGAAGGGAACATATGTCACAACTTTAAGCTATTCTAGACTAACAAGCTTTGATTCACTTTAGCTTATTATCCCAAACTAGAATCATTCTATGTGAGAGAACCTTGGATCTCCTAGCATATTTATGCCTAAGTGTGTAAATGAGAAATAATACACAAGAAGATCACATCATATTAGCTTTACCCCCTAAGCCCTAACATTGATGACTACAAGCCTTAATCTCAAGCTTTACTTCTTTCTATCATCATTATACCTAGATTTCAAGGTATTCTAATCACATCCATCATTAGTAGGTGATTTTAGTCATAATTGATCATAAAGCTTCAAATTCAACTTTACTAGTTATGATCCTTCATATTCAATAAAATCTAATTCAATTCATGTCTATATGTTCCTAAACTTGAACAATTACTACACATGACATTGATTTTAGAAGATCAATTCTAATTCTTCAATATCACCTTTCATGGCATAAACCCACACAATATCAAATTCATCAATTAGACTAGGGTTTACCATAGAAATCACATAAATTCATCATAATATCATAATTAAATGATAATTAATTCATAATTAGGTATTATCCACTAGATTGGAATCATACCTAAACACTACCCACAATGTTGGAAGAAACCTTAGCTAGAGTTGGGGTTTGACTTCACAATTGGGGGAAAACCTAGGGGGATCTATGGGTGGAATAACCCATAGATAATTAAGCTAACATACCTTAAACTAAATCCCTAACCAAGCTTGTAACAATGGAGGAAATCTACCCTACTTCCTTCTCTTCTTCTTCTTCTTCTTCTTCACTCCTAGAGAGAGAATTATTTAGAGAGAATTTCGAGTCTTGGATGAATAAACTAATTGACTTAGTTTAGGGGTATATTAGGCTTATATAGGTGGTTTAATAACTAACTAAACGACCTCCCTTAACCCCTAACTAATTACTAATTAACCCCTAAACCCCTAACTTAAAAACTCAAACTCAAAAATCTAACCCACTCACGAGACCTACCCACGGACCGTGGGTAGGTCTACTGTCCGTGCTGCACCTCCGTAGATGGAGGTCTGCAGCTCAACATTGCAGGGAAGCTTCAGCCTTGACCCACGACTCCAACCCATGGGGCGTGGGTCCATCTACTGGCCGTAGATCCCCTTCGTGGGAGGCTGTTTTTTGACAGCTTTTGGGGCTGTTTTGAGGTCCTCCTCAAGGACCCCTTGGGTTGGTCCTTGGGGAGTCGTACCTTGACACCCTAACCCTAAAACCCTCATTCTAAGTACGGAAATCATTTTACAATTCTATCCCTCATACCAAACTCTAAAACTCTTACGAAAAGCTCTAGAACTCTCTAGTCTAACTTATTAGTTTCCGGGGTATAACAATATCTCCCCCTTGGGATCATTCATCCCCGAATGACAATTCTAAACACTTCTTAATGTCACAACTATAGACTAGAATCCCATCATGCATGCCCTACATCTAAATGCACACGACCAAGGAAGAAAATTTCAATTCTAAGCTAAACACATTTAATGCAACACAAGGTAGTAGGAACTACTTCTACCAACCCAAAATGCATGAAATTCTATATCTACTCATTTTCAAGGAGGAACTAACATCTCCTAACTAAAACATGCTCAACACACACGCATGGATCCTAAATGCAAATTACTCTCAAAAAGCATTTATTCAAGGAGGAATCTTTCAACTCCAAACTAAAGGCATGCTCATTAACTCATCTCATGAAGTCTATATGCAATTCTACTAAAATGCACTACAACATGAGGCAAAACAATGCATATAAGTCATTTCTAACAAGACCTAAGCATTTTCATGAACATGCATATTAGGAAATCATGGAAACACAAAAATCACACATGGCTTCATATAAAAGCAAATCAAGAGGAACTTATCATCTCAAGATCTTAAATGCTAAAGGAGGAATACAAGGAAAAAGAATGAGGATATCGGGACTTCTCATTGGCCCTAGGCCTCCCAAGTAGCACCCTCAACTAAACCCTTACTAAAAGATCACTCCTTAACATTTTCATGGGAATAACTTCCTTGTTCTTCTATTTCTTAACTTGCCGGTCTAAGATCCCCACCGATACTTCTTACTTAGAGAGGTTCTCTTTAAGCAACTCTAGCTCACAATCAACCTTACTAACACCTTTCAAGATCTCACATGAGCCTACCAAACCGGGACTAAACTTCTCATACTCACTACACCTCTCAAGGTGAGAATTTTAAGCAAACCTAACTCATGAACATCACGAACACTCAACAACCTTGCTATTTAAGCACATAATATCCCCCTTGGGAGTAAACCTATATGGACTCTTATAAGCCTTATTTATTTCAACTCCAAGGTCGGAACAAGTCATCACTAAGATTTTTCACCCATCACCCAAAATGATTCTAAACCAAGGTGAATTACACTTCTACTCTTCTTAGATGAGTCTATTCACTCAACCTTTCTAGGCATTACTCAAACACCCTATTCATCAAATCTATCAACATACCTCCAAAACTCATCATAACTAAGTCGGGTTCTATCATCTACTAGTCATAACCATAATGCAACCCATTCATGATAAAGACAACATCACAATCTATCATCTCAAATCTATCAAGTCACATAGCCATAATTGGCATCACAACCAACCTTTCTCCCTCACTTCTTGTAGCATAAGCACTTCGAGTGGTCATATCCTAAAGACGATCGAAAAAAGGAATAGGAGAGAGACCTTATAGAGTTAAACTCTATGGCACGACTTAGAGAATGAAAAAGTGTGATTTCCTAAACATCCAATAGACTCCTATTCATAAATGTGGCGCGCTTCATATTTATGAACAAGACTCTACTAGATGTGGTTTGAGACAATCCTAGAACCATTCTAAACCTTGTGCTCTGATTACCAAGTTTGTCATGACCCAGGGGTACACCCTAGATGTAACATGACGTACTTAACCCTGAAGGGGTCTCATACAAGCCCTTAGCATATCATAACATAAGATAATAGAAAAGTATGGAAAATTTAAAAACTTTTATCCATACAATCGAAGTCATATTCATAAAATGCAAGCGGAAGTCTTTACTAAACTTTTGTCTCAAACCATCTAACACAACTTTAAAACAAAACTCTTGGGACATATCCCATACAATAGTCTCAACATGAAATAAAAGACATAAAGGAATTAATGGGTGCAGTTCTCGAAGCTGTGAGGACTCACCAAATCTTCAACTCCTTGACACTTCTAGAAACTTATCTCCAAGAGTAGACCTCAATCTCCAAACCCTACATTTGATGAGAATGTAGGCAAAGTATGCGTTAGTAAACAATGTACTAAATATGTTAGCTAGCATAATCATAAGAGCATAAGACAAGGGTTAGTCAACATAAGACATAATCCATAATCATATGAAATACTTCATAAAACATAAACTATAAGCATAAGAGACAATATCATAATCATAAGCAAAGTCTCGAACATAAGGATCATATAATCATTAATTCAACTCTTTAGTCATCTATACCATAATAGAACTACTCTCAAGTAACCTAAAACCAATACTTGTGCAATGCATGAATAGCATCCCATAATACCACCCAAGCTAAGTATCCTTTTTTGGTCATCTTGACCATAGTCTATATACATAGTTAAGTCTTTAAGCTTTTCTACCATAAGAGAACTATACTCCTAAGAAACCACAAAGCACACTTGTGCAATGGATGAAAGGCATCCCATACTACCCTTCACACTAAGCATAACCTTGAAGTCACCATATGCATACTTACCATTCATTCAGTCTCATTCTTAGCTTACTTCATCTAGACAAGGGAACTATCACCTTTAGTCAAACATATCTTGGAAGGCAAGTATAGCAACAACCCAAGCTAAGTCTATACTATATAAGAGAACACTTCATAAGTAGTTTCAGGTCATACTTGTGCATTGTATGAATATCATCCCACACCACTATCCACACTAAGTACAAGCTTAGTCTTTCATACATAATAACTAGTTGGGGACTAGTCCCTCTTTACTATTTGCCATAAGTCATTTAAGGTACTTCCCTATTTAGTACAAGGCAAGTCACAACAAATGAATGGATTCTATTTCTCATTTCAAGGCTACCAAGGAATAACCCCCTAATAGGCTAGACCATGCTATCATCTTACTAACATAACTATATTATGCTAAAATAACTACCTTAGAAGGCACACTAACATGCAAATCCAAGCTACGCTAGGATGGGTAAGAGTGTTCCATCCTCGCTACCATGAAATAGTCCTAGACCAACTAAGTCATACTACCCTTACAAGTACACTATGATACAAATTCAAGTTATCCTTAGGAGAGTAAGATTCTCAATCCTTAGCTACCCTTAGGAGAGTATAAGTCCTGAATCCTAAGCTACCATGACCAACCCTAACTCAAGCTACCCTTGAAATGCATATTACAATGCAATGTCAAGCTACCCTTAGGAGAGTATTGATCCTCAATCCTAAGCTACCCTTAGGATATTATAAGTCCTCAATCCTAAGCTACCCTTGAAATGCATCTTACAATGTAAAGTCAAGCTACCCTTACAAGCACACGAAGATGCTAATGTAAGCTATCCTAAGGAGAGTATGATTCTCAATCCTAAACTACCCTTAGGAAAGTATAAGTCCTCAATCCTAAAGCTACCATGAAATGGTTTTGGCCAAACCAAGCCATGCTATCATGAAAGCATCGTAATAATGCTAGTTCAAGCTACCCTTAGGAGAGTATAAATCCTCAATCCTAGGCTACCATGACTACTACTAACTCATGCTACCCTTGACATGCATCTTACAATGCTAAGTCAAGCTACCCTTAGGAGAGTGTAAATCCTCAATCCAAAGCTATCAATCTTTGTCTTGTCTTACAAAGTCAAGCTATACATGAATGGAACATATGTCACAACTTTAAGCTATTCTAGACTAACAATCTTTGATTCATTTTAGGTTATTAAGCCAACCTAGAATCATTCTATATGAGAGAACCTTGCATTTCCTAGCATATTTATGCCTAAGTGTGTAAATGAGAAACAATACACAAGAAGATCACATCATATTAGCTATGACCCCAAATCCCTACCATTGATGACTACAAGCCTTAATATCAAGCTTAACTTCTTTCTATCATCATTATACCTAGATTTCAAGGTATTCTAATCGCATCCATCATTAGTAGGTGATTCTAGTCATAATTGATCATAAAGGTTCAAATTCAACTTTACTAGTTATAATCCTTCATATTCAATAAAGTCTAATTAAATTCATGTCTATATGTTCCTAACCTTGAAAAATACTACACATGATATTGATTTTAGAAGATCAATTCTAATACTTCAATTTCGCCTTTCATGGCATAAACCCACACAATATCAAATTCATCAATTAGACTAGGTTTTACCATATAAATCACATAAATTCATCATAATATCATAATTAAATGATAATTAATTCATAAATAGGTATTATCCACTAGATTGGAATTATACCTAAACCTAGCGGGCTCTATGGGTGGAAGAACCCATAGATGATTAAGCTAACATACCTTAAATAAAAGCCCTAACCAAGCTTGAAATTATGGAGGAAATCTGCCCTACTTCCTTAGTTTCTTCTTCTTCTTCTTCTTCACTTCTAGAGAGAGAATTTGGGGTCTTGGAAGAATGAGCTAATTGACTTAGTTTAGGGGTTTATTAGGATTATATAGGTGGTTTAATAAATAACTAACTGACCTCCCTTAACCCCTAACTAATTACTAATTAACCCCTAAGCCCCTAACTTAAAAACTCAAACTCAAAAATCTGCCCCACTCACGATACCCCCACCCACTGACCGTGGGTGGGTCTCCTGTCCATGTTGCATCTCCGTAGGTGGTGGTCTGCAGCTCAACATTGCAGGGAAGCTTCAGCCTTGACCCACGACTCCAACCCATGGGGCGTGGGTCCATCTACTGGCCGTAGAGCCCCTTCGTGGGAGGCTGTTTTTTGACACCTTTTGGGGCTGTTTTGAGGTCCTCCTCAAGGACCGCTTGGGTTGGTCCTTGGGTAGTCGTACCTTGACACCCTAACCCTAAAACCCTCATTCTAAGTACGGGAATAATTTTACAATTCTATCCCTCATACCAAACTCTAAAACTCTTACGAAAAGTCCTAGAACTCTCTAGTCTAACTTACTAGTTTCCGGGGTATAACAATTAAGAAATAAAAATACAAGTCTCAGTGTTTGTTTATCAAATAGAACAAAGTGTAAGAAAAGTAAAAAGAGGGCCCACCGAATGACAAGCAACTACCTCTTCAAGTCCTTGACAAGCCTCGAGATCAAAGAAAGAGAAAGAGATAAGATGGGTTCGAGCTCGGAACCTACACAAGTGTAGAAGCAAGGGGTGAGTACCAACAACATGGTACCCATCAAGCAACCTACTAAATAAAGGAACTAGCTAGAAATTGAGTACCTCCGACTCTCCTACCGAAGCTCCTCAAACTACAACCTATGTAGAAATCAGCCCAGCCAAACAATTCTACAATACACAACTCACCTGCCCAATATTTCTTAGTTCAATCACCATAATTGAACAATTAAAGGAATCAAATAAGTCAACTTCAAACTCTACTAGTTGACTCACACACCACAAGTACACCAATCTCAAATATCAAGCAAGTCACACATACACTTTAAATACATCAAGTCGCAATAATCAACCTCTTGTCGGAACCATTTCCTATCATCTTTATAACCATTACCAGAATTGACCTCGGCATATTAACACTTGTCGGTAATGACCTCTGCCAAATCACACACGCCGGTGAAGACCTCAACATAATAACACTTGCCAGAAAAGGCCTCGGCTTCATAATCATTACATGTCTCATCATGGTGTCCAATAATTAATGCATGCTAGCAATATCACACCACATAGAAGAGAAAACAATTACCCAATTCAAGTACATAATTATGCTTTCAAGCATTTCATCAATCAATCATTGAGGGTTACATTAAGGTGATTCACATTATCATGTTCAACACATAGCCTTTTTCATTTCATCCCCTTTTGTTCATTTAAATGTAACAAGTGGACAATGTAACCCTTCAACTCATTCCTATTACTCCCAACATACGAGGAATGAAGGAAACATACAACTTGAACTAGAATACAAGGTTTAGGAAGCCACATTCCTTAAATCAATCAAAAGCCACTCCAATAGTTGAGTCTTCCCCTTCAGAATCGCTTACAAACCCACACAATCTATGCACAAGCAAGTATTCACAATAAATTTCCAGATATAACAATACACACATCAATCCTCTTGAAAGGGGGGTAAAGCTACACCTAACCCAATTCTAAATTTAAGGTTTGAATCTGAAATTTAATACTTGAAAACATTACTCAATGCTTTAGGAAATCATTAGGGAAATCATTTTTCAAAAAACGAGTTAAAACCAGTTCACCAACTTCATTTTAAGTAAGAACTTGGGTTCTTGAAAAACTTCAGTATTTACCAATAAAAATCCCATATTTTGATGTTAAAATCATAACTAATCAATGGAAAATGGAGGTTTAGCATAAAAAACTTATCCAACTGATCTAGCACAGAGAATCCTTCCAAAAACCGCCACCAAGGGTCCCTAAAGCTCAAAATTGAAAAAATGTCCTTAAACCACGAAATGGAAGGCCAAAAACCCTTCTAGGGATCACAAAAGTGACATGGAGTTCGGTTTAAGCGAGCCCCTCTAAAATCTTTGGCATCGAAAAGGAAAGAGCCTTCACTTTTGTGAAGCTCGCGATCACGAACAGGCCCTTTGCGGTCGCGAAGGTCAAGGTAAATTCATCCATTCAAGAAAGTAAACAACACCTCGCAAAAGTGAGTTCCTCCTCAAGATCGTGAGATACAGAAGAAATAGGCACCAGAAGGAATCAATCAACTCAAAAAACCTTGGAAGGACACTTAGGATTCATTCGAAACCTCGTACACACAAACCCCATATGCAAATCAATTATACTCGACCTTGCAAACTCAATGGAATCGTCAAAACATGAAACTGAGGTCTACTCGACTCAATATCTTTGAAAACCAGAAGAAACTAATTCACGCCTAAAAAGGCTAAAATAAGATCTGGACCTCTCAAAAATAGACCAACACCTCACCTAGGCCTAAAATCATCCTCCAAATCCAACGGAACTCTTTGAATCCTGATCCGAGAATCTGAACCATGAATGTTCACCAAAGTCAACCCAAAGGCTATATGTCAACAATTTCACAACTTAGGACTTCAAATCTTCAAAAAGATTTGGAATTTGAAATCGACAATTTCACAGTCATATTTCATATTTTGAGACTGATGGAATTGACGGAATTTCATTCCGACACTCGGAACTCCAAAAGACCCCAGAAATAATATTCTTGACAACATGTCCTTTAAAACAAACAAACTTACCAAAATATCCACTTTTAACTCAAAGGTCGAAGCCAACTTTTCAAACTCAATAATAAAAGACTCGGGATTGGTATCAACAGGGGTAAAATTGTGAATTCACAAAATTTTCCAAAAATAACCGACAGGGTCATTACAAAAGTACATGAATTCTTCTAGAATACAAGTTTATGAAGTCACTTACCTTAAATCAATCAATAAATACTCCAAAAGTTGAGTCTTCCCCTTTGGAATCACTTCCAAAGCCACACAATCTATAATAATCAAGTATTTACAATCACTTGTGGGAAACAATAATTCCCACACCAATTATTTAAAGAAATAGCTCAATCAACTCAAAAACCGATTCCAAAATTGAGGTTTGATCCGTAAAACAATACTTGAAAATGATGTTTAAGGCTTTAGGAACTTATAAGTAAAAACCATTTGAAAAAGGGATCAAAATCACTTCAAAATCACCATTTTACTAAATTCTTGGGTTCTTGAAGATACCTAAAATATCTCATTTCAAAATCTTGATTTGAACCCATAAATCCATAAATAATAATGGGTAATTGATGGTTTAGAGTTAAGAATGGTTACCCAAAAGATTTTACTCAAAAACCTGGTCCAAATTGCCTCCCCAAAGCTCTCAAAACTCAAAAAATAGTGAAATGGGGCTTAAACCCTGAAATGGCAGAAAAAATCCTCTTAGGTGTCCCTTAAGTGACCACATGTTCATTTAAGCAAACCCCGCAAAACTAGAGGTCTCACTTTTGCGAACCAGGCTTCGACTAAGAGACCATCGCTAAAAAGACTTAAGAGAACCCTTAAAATAGTCTTGCCTTCGCTTAAGATATTACACCTTCACTTAGGCAAATCTCTCTTAAGAGGAAGGCCTATCGCAAAATCGAAGGTTACAAAACTCAGGCACCAGAAAAATCAGCCAACTCTCAAATACATCGAAAAGACCCTCAAGATTTTTTCAGTACCCCATACTAAAATATCACATAAAAAAATCAATTGTACTCGATGTTCCGGACTCAATGGGACCGTCAAAACATGAATCCAATGTCTCCTTGACCCGACATCCGCATAAACTACAAAATCTAATTCACGCCTAAATAGGCTATATCAAGCTCGGGAACTCTAAAAAATCAACCAAGAACTCACCTAGGACTAAAATCATCCCCTGAAACCCATGGAACTCTCAGAATCTCGATCCGAGTAGGCGAACCTCTAATGTTGACCAAAGTCAACTAAAAGGCTAAAATTCAACAATATCACAACATAACACCTCAAATCCTCAAAAATACTCAGAATAAAAAACTGACAACTCTCAAGGATTGGATTTCACATTACAGGACTTCTGCAATCTACAGAAACATATTCAAACACTCTAAACTCAAAAAGACACCAAAACCACTTTTTGAACAACTTAGCCTTCCAAACTCAAAACATACCAAATTCACAACTTTAACTCAAAGTTCAAAATTTACTTTTTAAAACTCAATCAGAAGAGATTCGGGGTCAA
Source organism: Solanum piurae (assembly GCA_029582685.1). NCBI lineage: Eukaryota > Viridiplantae > Streptophyta > Magnoliopsida > Solanales > Solanaceae > Solanum > Solanum piurae. The sequence continues at coordinate 1,839 of JAJOOO010014526.1, read as the reverse complement.
TCAGGTGAGGGAAAATGGTAAATACACGAAACTTTCAAAAAATGACCCACCCGATAATTACAATTAGCTTTTCTTATTTTCAACATTATACAAGTTGTCAACAAAAAATTTGTGCTGCATGGCCTAGTACCAGCTACCAACGATGATCCTTCGTGCCATCCTTTGGAGCTTTTGTGGATCAGAGACGAGAATCAGCATGTGTCATCCTAGATAAGACTGTCTCCTTCTCTCTCTCTATATATATATAGCTAGTCTTTTTCCCTTGAGATGGCTTGTTGTGGTCTACTTTTGAGACTTATATTTTTATAATACACAATTATGTACTCGTGACTTCTAGGATCTGGGAGGGATTATGTTGTATATAGTTATTGGTTTGCTTAAGTTTCCGTCTTATTTTTTATTGTTAGTTTTATTTTTGTCTAGTTCTACCCTTATACACACTACTTATCATTTTGGGTAGGAGTTGAATTACCTACTAGTGGGTTATAGTAGGTGTCATTACGACTCAAGAAATTGGGTTGTGACATGAAACCTCTAAATTAAATAAAAAAATTTGGTGGCACAAGGCCCCAAACTAGTCATAAAAGAAGTCCAAGATAAGGAGAAAAAAAACTAAACTATGTCACCGAATAAGGAGGACTCACCAACTACTAAACTATGAATGAGCCTATGAATGATCTTTTGTATCTACATATGAAAAATGTAGCACATAAGAGGTATATGATAAGTACAACTAAGGTATTGAGTATTTAGGAACAAAACTAAATAATAAAATGGATATTTATAATAAGTTTTTAGTGGGACCAAAGTGAACCTCTTAATTAAACGTAAATATAAACTAAGGAATATTGTAGTGAAAGAGCATAAATAAATATTTATCAACAAAAATGTATATATGAGAATTTACTTTTTGAAATCATAGTTTAGAGGATGCATATGTGAAAATCATGTTATATAACATTATATCTATGACTATATACGTGATCATATCTGTTCGAACTGTAAAACAAATAAATATATATCATGTCTAAGTGGAGAGTTTCTCAACCAATATACACCAGTGTGCTCATGTGACTCTAGAATGAAAAAATCATTGAAGCTCTAGACAAATATGAGTCATAACTCATATGAATTTTTTTTCACCCAACTTAATATTAATATTCAAGATGTTTGGGTGTGTTTTGTAGGAAGAAAATATATTATACAAAAATTTATTCATAAGTACAAACGAATATGAAAAGTTTCTTAAGTGTTTGATGTTTAGATGTAATGAGTCATAACTCATATGAATTTTTTTTCACCCAACTTAATATTAATATTCAAGATGTTTGGGTGTGTTTTGTAGGAAGAAAATATATTATACAAAAATTTATTCATAAGTACAAACGAATATGAAAAGTTTCTTAAGTGTTTGATGTTTAGATGTAATGAGTCATAACTCATATGAATTTTTTTTCACCCAACTTAATATTAATATTCAAGATGTTTGGGTGTGTTTTGTAGGAAGAAAATATATTATACAAAAATTTATTCATAAGTACAAACGAATATGAAAAGTTTCTTAAGTGTTTGATGTTTAGATGTAATGAGTCATAACTCATATGAATTTTTTTTCACCCAACTTAATATTAATATTCAAGATGTTTGGGTGTGTTTTGTAGGAAGAAAATATATTATACAAAAATTTATTCATAAGTACAAACGAATATGAAAAGTTTCTTAAGTGTTTGATGTTTAGATGTAATGAGTCATAACTCATATGAATTTTTTTTCACCCAACTTAATATTAATATTCAAGATGTTTGGGTGTGTTTTGTAGGAAGAAAATATATTATACAA
>JAJOOO010014525.1:0-19921 GCA_029582685.1 Solanum piurae | reverse complement strand
TACCTGCCGAGCTTATGGGGGCTGGGTTAGGTTGTTGTTTTATATATATTTTTGATAAGTATAGATTTAAGAGCAGGTCAGTACACTTATCTTATCCTTGATTTATTTATCAGATTATTCCAGTATATCAGGATACCTCATCATAGTCTATTGCCTTTCATACTCTGTACATTATTTTGTACTGACGCCCCATTTCCTTGGGGGCGCTGCATTCATGCATGCAGGTCCTGACAGACGACCGAGTAGACCTCCTCAGTAGCAGGATTGACTTTTATCCGGTTGGCTAGCCTCTTTCCTCCGGAGCGGCCAGAGTGTGGAGGTTTGTTAGCTTTTGTTGTATATATTTTTATGGGTAGGATGGGGCCCTGTCCCACCAATATTTACTACTCTTAGAGGCTTGCAGACTAGTGTATGGGGTGTATAACTACGTTATGGCCATACTGGCCTATGTGGTTGGTTTGCTGAAGCTTGTGAGTTGTTTGATGTATTGTATTGATAGATACCTGCTTTTAGTTTTGGTATAGATATCATGGTGGCCTCGACGGCCCAATCAGGACTTCTGTGCTAGTTGGCTATTTATTTATATGATCTCCTGGGAGTAGCTGTTTCTTTTATAGATCAGTTGGCACGGGCCTTGCCGGCCGATGGCTTAATTTTAAGCCGAGAGATACTTGTTTGATTTCTTTATTGCGTGTGGCTTCCATGCGCTAGTAGTAGCAAATGGTTCAGTAGGGTCGGCTCGGGCCTGAGTTTTGGCATTAGGAGCCAGTTGCGCCCCTTGAGTTTGGGGTGTGACATAAATGAGGTATGTATAACTGAATAACTGAAATATCTGACCTAGCATGTGTAATTCAAGAACTAAAGAAATACATAGTTAGGGTTCTGGAATTCATGCAATAAATTGAATGTTAACATACTAATCTGATTTGGATCATTCTAACAGTTAAGTACCCAATAATTCTAACATTCAAGAAACCCTAGGTCTAGTCATAATAAAGGAATCAAGAAACTGACTGAAAATTAGGGACCTAATGGGTGAAAGGAACCCACTTGTGAAATCCCACATACCTGGTGATGAATTTCACGGAGATATCCGTTGATTTCTGGGCTGGAACTGAAGAAAACTTGATGCGTTCTTAGAGTTAGGGCTGGTCGACTTTTACTCTTCTTTTGCTTCTAAATTTCTAAATTTTGATAATGATTTGACTTAGGTAAGTTCTAGTTATGTTTCTAGGCTTAAATTGACTAAAACCTCATAATTTAGGGTCTAAACGACATAGCTTAGGGGTCCAACGAAATAAGAAAAGACTAAAAGACCCCTGACTGAATTGATGTCGTAGTGACCGACGGACGGGACCTACGGGCAGTAGCACAACCTATGGTCCATAGATTGGGGTCGTAGGCCGAGTCTGCTCGATAAGGCTTCACTAAAATGAGCATCACATTTTACTCGGAGGTCGGACTTTAGCAAACTCATTGTCCTTAGGAAGAGGATTCAATTATCTATCATATCAGAGGTGATGGGACACATAATTCCTTTTGTGTTGGGAGTGATGACCATTTGAAGTTGACCCAATTAGCAATCCCCCTATAATTGGCTACTGGCCTTCACCAACGATCAGACCTATGGACCATGGATCGAACGAAGGTCCGTGCTGGTCGGCCATCGTTCGCGTCAGAGGCTGGGTTAAGGGGGCCTCAATCCACGGACACAGCCCACACCGAAAAGAGGTGTCCTACTTGCCTAAGGTAGAACTAAAGTGTATTAGCTTTTAGGTAGATCCAGTAGCAAAATACCTATGTGAGTACATAGTTACGAGATAGGGAGATTATTACTAGAAACCCCAATCTTAATTAATGGGGGAGCATCCATCTCATGAGATTATTTTTATAAACCCGGCCATACTTAATGGGAGAGCCTCTACCTCATATTAAATATCCACTTGGTGCTAAGCATTATTTCGCACAATTATATTTTTAGTCTTGAATTGAGTTCACTTGCATGAAAGAGTGCCTTAACCCTTCATTAAACACATTTCATAAAATAGCTCATAGATTTAATAGGTGAGAATGGACTTTCAACCTTAGAATCATCATATTGTGAGAAGAACTTTCACGTCATGTTCATTATGTGTTTATGAGAATGAACTTTCAATCAACACAACAATTAGATTATAATCATGTTCATAAAGCATATACCATGAGTCTACATTATGTATAATTCTCATGTTTTACCCTTCTTGGTTCATGGATCACCTTCCATCCAATACATACAGATTTACAACATTAGATATGTATAATAACATGATTCAATTCACTAAATTACTATAAGCACAATCTCATAGTATTCTTTCTTCATCAAGTCACCTACACTACGAAGGCATTAATTGGAAAATATGGGATTTCATGGATTCTTGGGAGATTTCATCATAAAACCATAACAAAACAACAATTCAATCATAATATAAAGTAATTAATTCAATAAAAACGTTTTTGAAATGGAATACATGACTTGAAGAAAAACCCTAACTTTTTTGGGGAATTTACTAGTTTAAAATTGAGTTTGGAGGGACTCGATGAATGAAAACTATCCATGGATCAAGGACTACCATACCTCAATGAAGAATTCTCACGAAATTGAGTGGAAAAGGCCTCTACTTCAAACCCTAGCTTGATCTTCTTCTTCTTCCTTTGAGTTCTAGAGAGAAATTTTTTGGGGAAATTGATTTTGATTTGAGAAGTTGGTAGTTATGATTTAGATGACTTAGTTTAGGCGCTTAAAACACTTATATAGTTAGTCTAAAATAATACAAAATGATGTCAGTTAATAGTTAATTAAAATGGAAAACCCTAAACTACCCCTCAACTAACTCCCAAAAACTACCTTCCAGGTGTGACCCACGACCCCCTCACCTACGGACCGTGGTTGGACCCAAGGCCCGTGCTAGTGAAGCATGGGTCGGGGTCTGGGACTGGGTCTTGGAGCTATTTTGGCAAATTAGACCCACGACTCTCATCTACAGGGCGTGGGCTGACCCACGAGGTGTGGGTGCCCTCCGTGGGTCACTGTCAGGCAGCCTCTTTGAGGCTTTTCCTCAAGGACCTAGGGTTCATCCTTGGGGTTTAGACCTTGACATTCTAACACTAATACATGAATTTTAAGGTATGGGAAGGTACGTTCAAGGCTCTAACCCTAACGTCAAGCTCTAGCTAGGTCTACTAATTTCCAGAGTGTTACATTTTGGGTGTGGTCAGACTGGTCACAGGTTGAGAGATCGTCCTTCTTCTAAAAAGGGTCAAGGAGGTAATAATGGTAGAGTTCAGTCCACAACTTCAGCAGCACCAGCAGATCACTTGACTCAGCAGGGTAACTCATTCGGTACAGGTGGCGGTCAACGCTAGAACAAGTTGTATGCTCTTCAGGCTCGCTATGAACAGGAAGATTCTCCTGATGTGGTCACTGGTACGTTACGAGTCTTTCATTTAGATGTTTATGCTTTGTTAGATCCAAAGGCTACCATTTCCTTTGTATCTCCATATATAGCAGTAAACTTTGGTGTTAGTCCAGAAATTCTCTCAGAACCCTTCTCAGTCTCTACTCCAGTCAGTGACCCAGTTATAGCTAGAATGGTATATAGAAATTTCCCTATCACAGTCACTCAGAATGTCACATCAGTAGATATTGTAGAGTTAGTAATGGTAGACTTTGATGTCATTCTAGGAATTGATTGGTTACATTCATGTTATGCCTCAGTTGATTGTAGAACTAGGATCGTTCGTTTTCAGTTTCTAGACGAGCCAATCTTATAATGGAAGGGTAGTAGCTCAGTGCCTATGGGTCGATTTATTTCTAACCTTAAGGCCATGAAGATAATTTACAAGGGGTATATCTATCATCTATTTTGGGTTATGGATTCAAGCTCTGCAACCCCAAATCTTGTTCCAGTTCCTATAGTAAATAAGTTTCCAGAAGTGTTTCCAGAAGATCTTTCCGAAGTTCCTCCCGAAAGGGAAATCGAATTTGGAATTGATCTCCTTCTAGATACCGAGCTTATTTCTATTCCTCCTTACATAATGGCTCCAACTGAGCTTAAGGAATTGAAAGACCTTCTAGATAAGGACTTCATCAGACCCAGTATTTCCCCATGGGGTTCTCCAGTGTTGTTTGTGAAAAAGAAAGATGGGTCTCTTAGGATGTGCATTGATTATCGGTAGTTGAACAAAGTCACAATCAAGAATAGGTACTCTATCCCAAGGATTGATTACTTGTTTGACCAACTTCAGGGTGCTAGTCACTTTTAGAAGATAGACCCTAGATCCAATTATCATCAGCTCAGAGTCAGATATAGTGACATCCCGATAACAGCCTTCAGAACTCGGTATGGTCATTACAAATTTGTAGTTATGTCATTTGGACTAAATTATTATAAGCACAATCTCATAGTATTCTTTCTTCATCAAGTCAACCGCATTACAAAGGCATAAATTGGGAAATATGGGATTTCATGGATTCTTGGGAGATTTCATCATAAAACCATAAAAAAACAACCATTCAATTATAATATAAAGTAATTAAATCAATAAAAAATGGTTTTGAAAAGGAATCCATGACTTGAAGTAAAACCCTAGCTTTTTTTTGGGGAATTCACTAGTTTGAAATTGAGTTTGGAGGGACTCCATGGATGAAAACTATCCATGGATCTAGGACTACCATACCACAATGAAGAATCCTCCCGAAATTGAGTGGAAAAGACCTCTACTTCCAACCCTAACTTGATCTTCTTCTTCTTCCTTGGAGTTCTAGAGAGAAGATTTTTGGGGAAACTGATTTTGATTTGGGAAGTTGGTAGTTATGATTTAGATGACTTAGCTTAGGGGCTTAAAACACTTTCATAGTTAGTCTAAAATAATACAAAACGACGTCACTTAATAGTTAATTAAAATGGAAAACCCTAAACTACCCCTCAACTAACTCCCAAAAGTTACCTTAGAGGTGTGACCCATGATCCCCTCACTTACGGACCATGGTTGGACCCATGGCCTGTGCTGGTGAAGCGTGGGTCGGAGTCTTGGGCTGGTTGTGGGAGCTGGTTTGGCAGGCTAGAGCCATGACTCCCATCTACGGGGTGTGGACTGACCCATGAGGTGTAGGTGCCCTACATGGGTCACTACCAAGTATCCTCTTTAAGGCTTTTCCTCAAGGACCTAGGGTTAGTCCTTGGGGTTTAGACCTTGACATTATAAGACTAATACATGAATTAAAGTACGAGAATGTACGTTCAAGGCTCTAACCCTAACTTCAAGCTCTATCTAGGTCTACTAATTTCCGGATTGTTACAATATATTCCCCTTGGGAACATTCACCCTCGAACGATGATCTAGACACCTTACCAAAATAAAGACTCGAGACTAGCAGCCCATCATGCATGACACATAAAAATAATAATGCACAATTCAAAGGAGGAACATCAACTCCATCTCAAAATATAATCAATGCAACACAAGGGAGTAAGAACTACATCTAACAACCCAAATATTCATAAAACTCAATATTTCTTATATTCATAGGAGGAACTAACTTCTCCAACTAAAATAATGTTCAACACAACATCATGGAGCCAATATGCTATTACTCTCAAAAGCATACCATAGCATGTTCATCAACACATCTCATGAAGTCAAATAGGAAATTCATACTAAATGCACAACAACATGAGGAACATAAATCATGAAAACTCATTTTCTCATTAACATGAATTTTCACAAGGAACATGTATAACATAAGGAAATCATGGAAAAGCTCATATAACATACATGATTCCCAAACACTAAAACTCAAGAGGAACAAATTACCTCAAGCTTGAATAGGAGTAGAAGGAAAGAGATGAGGATATCGGGACTTCATATCAGCCTCGGCCTCCCAAGTCGCACCCTCAACTAAGTGATTCCTCCACAAAACCTTTACGCTAGCTATTTCCTTGTTTCTCAATCTCTTGACTTGCTGGTCAAGGATCTCTACCGAGACCTCTTCATAGGAAAGGCTCTCATCAACTCCTAACCCTTCTAGGGTGGATAATGGATAACGAATCTTCAATACACTTCTTAAGCATGGAAACATGAAATACCGGATGAACCGGTGCCAACTCATTTGGCAAGTCCAATTCATAAACAACTTTCCAATACGCTTCAAAATCTGATATAGTCCCATATATCGGGGGCTAAGTTTCCCCTTCTTGTCAAACCTCATCCCACCCTTCATAGGTGAGATTTTCTAATAAACCCAATCATTAACTTCAAATACTAGACCCCTTATCCTCACATCGGCATAAGACTTTTGTCTACTTTGAGCCATTCGCAACCTCTTTCTAATGAGACGAACTTTCTCACTAGCCTCATAAACCGATTGGGAACAAATAAGTGCAACATCACCTACCTCAAACTAACCAATCGGAGACCTACATCTCCTACCATACAAGGCTTCAAAAAGAGCCATATCGATACTTGAGTGGTGACTATTATTGTAGGCAAACTCTATTAATGGCAAGTGGTCATCCCAACTACCATTGAAATCTATAACACACGCCCTCAACATGTCCTCTAAAGTTTGAATGTTGCGTTCCGCTTGACCATCCATTTGAGGGTGAAAAGGGTGCTAAGCTTCACCTTAGTACCAAGCCCTTTTTGGAATGACTTCCAAAAGTGCAAAGTAAATTGAGTACCCCGATCCGAAATAATAGATAAAGGAACTCCATGTAACTCTACTATCTCCCTTATATAAAAATTGGCATAGTCTTCTGCCAAAAGGGAAACCTTGATGGGAATAAAGTGGGCTAATTTGGTCATCCTATCAACAATGACCCAAATAGAATCATGTTACCTTTGAGTACGAGGCAAACCCACAATAAAATCCATATTCACCTCTTCTCACTTCCAAGTAGGAATTGGTACATCTTGCAAAAACCCTCCCGGCCTTTGGTGCTCAACCTTAACTTGTTGACAAGTAGGACATTTGGCTACAAATGCTGTAATATCCTTTTTCATACCATTCAACCAATAGAGTTCCAGTAAATCACGGTACATCTTGGTGGGTCCCAGATGAATCGAATACCAAGAACTATGAGCCTCCTCTAAAATTTTCTCCCTTAACCCATCCACATTCGAAACACATATTTGACCTTGGTACCTAAGTACCCCATCTCCCCCCCGGGAGAAAGCCTCAACGGATTTCTTGAGTATCGATTCTTTCAATCCTACTAATATAGGATCAAGGTCTTGTTTAGACTTCACATCTACCACAAAGGATGATTTGGAGCCATTATGAACCGTGAAACCACCCTTGGTGGAATCCACTAGTTGGAAACCTATCTAAGCCAATCTATGCACCTCACGAACCAATTATTTCTTTTCATCCTCTACATGAGCCACACTACCCATGGACAATCTACTAAGTGCATCTGCTACCACATTAGCTTTTCTGTGGTGGTAAAGGACACTCATTTCATAATCCTTCAAAAGTTCTAACCACCTTCTTTGTCGGAGATTCAAGTCTTTTTGACTAAACACATATTGGAGACTCTTGTGATCGGTGAAAACATCCACATGGACCCATACAAGTAATGTCTCCATATTTCCAAGGCAAATACTACCGCCACTAATTCAAGATCATAGGTCGGATAATTCTTCTCATGGACTTTAAGTTGCCTTGAAGCATAGGCAATTACCTTACTGTTTTTCATGAGGACACATCCCAAACCCACTCTAGAGTCATCACAATATAAAACAAAACCATTTGTACCTTCCGGTAAGGTCAACACCAGAACGGAAGTAAGTCTATTTTTCAACTGTTGGAAACTTTTGTCACAACCCTCCGATAACTCAAACTTAGCTTTCTTTTAAGTAAAGGTCATCAATGGAGAAGCAATGGAGGAAAACTCCTCAACAAACCTCCTATAGTAACTGGCGAAACTTAAAAAGCTTCGAATGTCGGAAGGAGTTAGACGTATAGGCCAACTCTTGACTGCATCTATCTTCTTGGGATCTATCTCAATACCCTTGCTTTACACCATATGACCTAAGAAAGCCACGGACCTTAACCAAAAGTCACACTTACTAAACTTTGCAAATAGTTGGTCGTCTTTAAGGACTTGCAACACAATTCTCAAACGGCCCATATGTTCATTCTCATTCCTTGAATAGATCAAAATGTCATCGATAAACATGATCACAAACATATCAAGGTATTTCCTAAACACCCTATTTATTAGGTCCATAAATGACGCTGGGGCATTAGTTAGGCCAAATGATATCACAACGAATTCATAGTGCCCATACCTAGTTTGGAAATCCATCTTGGGTATATCATTCCCATTCACCCTTAGTTGGTGATATCTCGAACGAAGATCAATTTTTGAGAAGTAACTAGCCCCTTGGAGCTGATCAAACAAGTCATCGATTCTTGGAAGGGGATATTCATTCTTTATGGTCACTTTGTTTAATTAGCGATAATCAATGCACATTCTAAGAGACCCATCTTTCGGAGAGATACTCGGTCGAATAAAACCCTTGTCTAACAAGTCCCTTAGTTGCTCTTTCAACTCTTTCAACTCAGTCGGAGCCATTCTATAAAGAGGAATGGAGATAGGTTGCAAATCCGATAAAAGATCAATGCGAAAATCTATTTCCCGTTCGGGAGGAATACCAGGTAAATCATTAGGGAAAACTTTAGGAAACTCATTCACTATCGGAACCAACTCTAAACAAGGGGTTTCAGACTCAACATCCCTCACCCTAACAAGATGGTAAATGCACCCTTTAGATATCATTTTCCTAGCTTTGAGACTAGAAACAAATTAACCTCTAGGGATGGAATTCCCTCCTTTCTAATCTAAGATTGGCTCATTTGGTAATTGGAATTTGACCACCCGAGTCCTACTAGCTATAGAGGCACAACATGCATGCAACCAATCCATACCCAAAATCACATCAAAATCTAACTTGTCTACCACCACTAAATCCACCAAAGTTACTTTATGAGACAAAGAAATGGGACAAATTCTATAAACTTTCTTAGCCACTACGGACTCACCAACCGGGGTAGAAACCAAACAAAGGCTCTAATAACACTTCGCGGAGTATTTCAAACTTCATGGCCACAAAAGGTATCACAAAGGACATAGTGGCACCGGGATCTAAAAAAGTATATACATCAGTAGAAAAGACTTGTAACATACCGGTCACCACATCCGGGGAGCTCTCTTGGTCTTCTCGGGATCGAAGAGCATAAAAGCAGTTTTGCTTTTGAACATTGGAGTTTGAACCGCTTGGAGAAATTTTCTTGTCTTCTCTCCCCTTGGCCGTAAATGTTGGGAAATTCTTCAATTGATGACCACTCTTACCGCAATCATAACAAACACCCAAACCGGCTAAGCATTTACCATCATGTTTCTTTCAATATTTGGCACAAGTAGGCTTTGTCATAGTAGTTCACTTATCATACCCTCTTTGAGGCTTAGGGTTAGACACCCTATCCTTCTTGACCTTTGGAGCACTAGAGGAGTCTTGGTTGGAAAACCTTTGTTTGAACATTTGTCGCCCTTGTCCATCGGACCTAGAATTAGAGAAGTTCCCATCACCGGTTATAGATCTTTTCCCCTCCCTATTCATTCACTTGAGTTTTTTCTCCTCAATTTGTTCGGCTTGGACCATAAGACTTGAAATATTCACACTTGGAATAAGTATTGCCGAACATTCATCAACCACCAAGTCGGACACTCCCATTACAGATTTATTCATTCTAGCCCTCGAGTCTGCCACCATGGTTGGAGCATACTTGGGTAGTTGGGTGAACTTTAGAGAATAATCTTTCACCCATACCTCCTTGTCGAAGTTTTATGAACTCTTGCATTTTTCGTTCCGTCAACTCTAGGGGAAAGAACCTATGAAGAAACTCCAATTTCAATGATTCACATCCTCTCGGGCCCGCTCCTATGGGTCTCTCACCTTTCCATTGTTCATACCAAACTTGAGCCACATCTTTTAGTTGGTAGGCATCTAGCTTTTCCTTTTCCTCTGAAGATATCCCCATAGTATCAAGCACCTTGCAAACTTCATCGATAAACCTTCGGGGATCCTCTTCCACTTTAGAACCAAGAAATTTAGGAGGGTTCATCCTAGCAAAATTCCTCAATCTAGAAGCCGTGGAATTCATATTAGGGTTCACATGAGTCTCAACATATCTATTAGCTTGGGTCGTCATGTCTTGGGCTTGAGTTGTCACGGCTTAAGCTTGAGCCATTATGGCTTGTGTCAACATTAGAAAAGCCTACCTAACCTCCACATCAGTCATAGCCATAGGATTAAGCGGAGCTTGGTTAACTTGAGGAGCTTGATTACCTTGAAGAGCTTACTCATTCACATTGTCACCCTTTGCTCTTCTTGCGTTAGCCCTTCGTGTATTCATTTCCTGAAGACACAAGAGAAGGATTAGGAGAGTAACTTTTATAGAGTTAAGCTCCAAGTCACAACTTAGGAGTAATGAAAGAAGTGAAATTTCCTAACATATTATAGTCTCTCATTCATAAATGTGGCACGCTTCACACTTATGAACAAGACTCTACAAGACGTGGCTTATGAGACATCATCGTAGAATCATTCTAAGCCTTGTGCTCTAATTACCAAGTTTTCCACGACCCAAGGGTACTCCCGAGATGTAACAAGGCACATAGAACCCCGAAAGGATCCATTTAAGCCACTTAGCATATCATGACATAAAGTAACAGAATAATAAGAGTAAAACACATGTAAGTCCAAAAGTCTTTATATAAGGAAAGTGGAAGTCTAACTTGTCTCATTTAGCCATCTATTACAATTCATTATTCAAAATAGCGTCACAGCCCCAACAACATAATCCGAAAAGATAGTACTAAAAAAAACCTTCAAATGAAAAGTCTCGTCCTCGAATTATGAGGACTCACCACAAGTGAGGAGAATAGTCAATCCAAACTTGAACCAAGAGCTAATTGCCTTAAGAACCGAAACCTACACTTTGGATAAAATATAGAGAAAATATGGATTGGTACAAAAATTGCACTAAGTATGATAGTCATGCACAAAACCATGAAAATATGCTAAAAAGGGACATTTTAGTTGAAGAGAAAGCATAATTCATGAGCATATTTAATATATAGATCATCACAACATAGTGGAAACATACTACGAATACCCCCAAAGTCTACTTGTGTCATGCATAAGTAAGATCCCATAATCCTACTCATGCTAAGTAAAGTTTCTTGAGAAATTATAGTTTATAATTCATCTTCTTAATTACATTGGGAATAATCCTTATCGACATAGACCATGTGAGCTTAACATGGAATCCGGTGTCATGCCCCACACTGAAAAGAGGTGTCCTACTTGCCTAAGATAGAACTAAAATGTATGAGCTTTAAGGTGGATCCACTAGCTAAAGACCTACGTGGGCACATAGTTACTAGATAGGGAGATTGTTACCAGAAACCCCAACCTTAATTGACGGGGGAGATTCCATCTCATGAGATTATCTTTAGAAACCCAGCTTTATTTAATGGGAGAGCCTCTACCTCATATTCAATATGCACTCGGTGTTAATCATTATTTCCCACAATTACATGTTTAGTCTTGAATTGAGCTCACTTGCATGAAAGAGTGCCTTAACCCTTCATTCAACACAATTCATAAAATAGCTCATAGATTCAATAGGTGAGAATGGACATTCAACCGTAGAATAATCATATTGTGAGCAGAACTTTCACATAATGTTCATTATGTGTTTATGAGAATGAACTTTCAATCAACATAACAATTAGATTATAATCATGTTCATAAAGCATATACCATGAGTCTACATTTTGTATAATTCTCATGTTTTACCCTTCTTGGGTCAAGGATCACCTTCCATCCAATACATATAGATTTACAACATTATATATGGATAATAACATGATTCAATTGACTAAATTACTATAAACACAATCTCATAGTATTCTTTCTTCATCAAGTCACCCACATTACCAAGGAATAAATTGGGAAACATGGGATTTTAGGGATTCTTGGGAGATTTCATCATAAAACCATAAAAAAACAACAATTCAATCATAATATAAAGTAATTAAATCAATAAAAAGTTTTTGAAAAGGAATCCATGACTTGAAGTTAAACCCTAGCTTTTTTGGGGAATTTACTTGTTTGAAATTGAGTTTAGAGGGACTCGATTGATGAAAACTATCCATGGATCAAGGACTACCATACCTCAATGAAGAATCCTCACGAAATTGAGTGGAAAAGGCCTCTACTTCAAACCCTAGCTTGATCTTCTTCTTCTTCCTTGGAGTTCTAGAGAGAAGATTTTTGGGGAAATTGATTTTGATTTGGGAAGTTGGTATTTATGATTTAGATGACTTAGTTTAGGGGCTTAAAACACTTATTTAGTTAGTCATAAATAATACGAAATGACGTCACTTAATAGTTAATTAAAGTGGAAAACCCTAAACTACCCCTCAACTAACTCCCAAAAACTACCTCCAGGTGTAACCCACGACCCCCTCACCTACGGACCGTGGTTGGACTCACGGCCCGTGCAAGTGAAGCGTGGTTCAGGGTCTAGGGATGGTTCTGGGAACTGGTTTTGCAAGCTAGACCCACGGCTCCCATCTTCGGGGCGTGGGCTGACCCACAATGCGTGGGTGCCCTCCGTGGGTCACTGTCAGGCAGCCTCTTTGAGGCTTATCCTCAAGGACCTAGGGTTCATCCTTGGGGTTTAGACCTTGACATTCTAACACTAATACATGAATTTTAAGGTACGTGAAGGTACGTTCAAAGCTTTAACCCTAATGTCAAGCTCTAACTAGGTCTACTAATTCCCAAAGTGTTACATTTTGGGTGTGGTCATACTGGTCACAGGTTGAGAGATTGTCCTTCTTCTAAGCAGGGTCAAGGAGGTAATAATGGTAGAGCTCAGTCCACCACTTCAGCAGCACTAGTAGGTCACCCGACTCAGCAGGGTAACTCATTTGGTACAGATGGCGGTCAGCGCCAGAACAGGTTGTATGATCTTTAGGCTCGCCAGGATCAAGAAGATTCTCCTGATGTGGTCACTTGTACGTTACGAGTCTTTCATTTAGATGTTTATTCTTTGTTAGATCCAGGGGCTACCCTTTCTTTTGTATCTCCACATATAGCAGTAAACTTCGGTGTTAGTCCAGAAACTCTCTCAAAACCCTTCTCAATCTCTACTCCAATCGATGACCCAGTTATAGCTAGAAGGGTATACCGAAATTGCCCTATCACAGTCTCTCAGAAAGTCACCTCAGCAGATCTTGTAGAGTTAGAAATGGTAGACTTTGATGTCATTATAGGCATGGATTGGTTACATTCATGTTATGCCTCAGTCGATCGTAAAATTGGGATCGTTCGTTTTCAGTTTCCAGATGAGCCATTCTTATAATGGAAGGGTAGTAGCCCAGTTCCTATGGGTCGATATATTTCAAACCTTCAGGCCATGAAGATAATTTTCAAGGGGTATATCTATCATCTAGTTCGAGTTAAGGATTCGAGCTCTGCAAACCTAACTCTTGAGCCAGTTCTTATAGTAAATAAGTTTCCAGAAGTGTTTCCAGAAGATCTTCTCGGAGTTCCTCCCGAAAGGGAAATTGACTTCAAAATTTATCTCCTTCTACATACCCAGTCTATTTCTATTCCTCCTTATAGAATGGATCCAACTGAGCTTAAGGAATTGAAAGAGCAATTGAAAGACCTTCTAGATAAGGGCTTCATCTGACCCAGTATTTCCCCATAGGGTGCTCTAGTGTTGTTTCTGAAAAAGAAAGATGATCTCTTTGGATGTACATTGTAAATCGGCAGTTGAACAAAGTCATAATCAAGAATAAGTACTCTATCCCAATGATTGATGACTTGTTTGACCAACTTCAGGGTGCTAGTCACTTTTCAAAGATAGATCTCAGATCCGATTATCATCCATCTCAGAGTCAGAGATAGTGACATCCTAATAACAGCCTTCCGAACTTGGTATGTTAATTACAAATTTGTATTTATGTCATTTGGACTAACCAATGCTCCTGCGGTTTTTATGGATTTGATGAACAGGGTGTTCAAGCAGTATTTGGACTTGTTTGTTATTGTCTTTATTAATGATATCCTCATTTACTCTAGGAATGAGGAAGAACATGTGAATCATTTGAGGGTTGTTCTGCAAACTCCCAAATATCGCTATTATTCGCTAAGTTTAGCAAATGTGAGTTTTGGTTGCAATCAATTTCCTTCCTTGGGCATATTGTGTCTAGCGAAGGGATCTGAGTGGATTCTCAGAAAATGGAAGTAGTGAAACAATGGACAAGACCCACCTCTCCTATAGATATCAGAAGTTTCTTGGGTTGGGATGGTTACTACAGAAGATTCGTGGAAGGATTTTCATCCATAGCTTCTCCATAAACTAAATTCATGTAGAAAACAGTTAAGTTTCAGTGGTCAAATGAGTGTGAGAAGAGCTTCTCAAAACTGAAAACAAAGTTGACTACAACTCTTCTTTTGACTCTACCAGAGGGTTCAAACAATTATGTGATCTATTGTGATGCGTACAGAGTCGGCATAGGTTGTGTGTTGATACAGCGAGGTAAGGTTATAGATTACGCTTCTAGATAGCTTAAGGTGCATGAGAAGAACTATCCAACTCATGACCTCGAGCTTGCAGTCGTAGTATTTTCCCTTAAGATTTGGAGACATTACTTGTATGGTGTTCACGTAGATGTGTTCACAGACCATAAGAGCCTTCAGTATGTGTTCACCCAGAAAGAGTTGAAGCTTCGCCAGAGGATATGGCTTGAGTTCCTCAAGGACTATGATATGAATATGCTTTGCCATCCTGGAAAGGCCAATGTAGTAGCAAACTCTCTTTGCATACTATCTATGGGTAGTGTAGTGCATGTTGAGGAAGAAAGGAAAGAACTAGTAAAAGATGTTCATCGGCTTGCTCGCTTGGGAGTTTGCCTTATGAGCATATCAGATGAGTGTCTGACAGTTCAGAATGGGTCAGAATCCTCATTGGTAGCGGAGGTGAAGGAAAAACAAGACAATGATCTGATATTACTTCAATTGCAGGGTGCAGTTCATCAGCAAAGAGTTGAGGCTTTCTCCCAAGGGGGAGATGATGTGCTTCACTACCAGGGTTGTTTATGTGTTCCTAAAGTGGGTGAGTTGAGACAGCAGATCCTTACAGAAGCCCATAACTCCAGGTATTCTATTCATCTAGGTGCCACTAAGATGTATCGTGATCTGCGGGACATGTTTTGGTGGAATGGCATGAAGAGGGATATAGCAGATTTTGTGACTAAGTTCCCCAATTATCAACAAGTGAAGGTAGAACATCATAAATGATGAGGTATGATTCGAGAGATTAACATTCCTACATGGAAGTGGGAAGTGATTAGCATGTACTTCTTTACAGGTTTACCTCGTACTCGCAGACAACATGTATCTATTTGGGTAATAGTAGACAGAGTTACTAAGTCTGCTCACTTTTTGGCTGTCAAGACTACAGATTCGGTGGAGGACTACGCCAATCTTTACATTAATGAGATAGTCAGGTTGCATGGGGTTCCTTTGTCCATCATTTCAGATAGAGGTCCTCATTTTACCTCCCATTTTTGCAAGTCATTTCAGAGAGGTCTTGGTACCCAGGTAAATCTTAGCAGAGCATTTCATCCACAGACAGATGGACAGGCAGAGCGTACCATTCAGACTTTAGAGGACATGTTAATAGCTTGTGTGATCGATTTCAAGGGTAGTTGGGATGATCACCTTCCTCTTATAGAGGTCGCCTACAATAATAGCTATCATTCCAATATTAGATGGCCTCTTATGAGTCATTATATGGGAGTAGATGTAGATCTCCAGTTGGTTGGTTTAAAGTAAGTGAACCAGCCTTGATAGGACCAAATTCGGTTCATGATGCTATGGAAAAATTTTAGCTCATCAGAGATAGACTTAAGATAGCCCATAGTCATCATAAGTCCTATACAGATGTAAGGAGAAGGGACTTGGAGTTCCAAATTGATGATTGAGTTTTTCTGAAAGTGTCACCTATGAAGGGGGTGATCAGATTTGGCAAGAAAGGAAACCTTAGTCCTAGATATGTAGGTCCTTACATGATATTGAAAAGAGTTGGTAAAGTGGCTTATGAGTTAGAGGTTCCAGCAGAACTACCAACGGTGTATCCAGTCTTTCACATTTCATTGTTGAAGAAGTATGTGGGTGATCCAGCATCTATAGTACCTTTAGAAAGTGTGGTTGTAAAGGATTGTCTCACTTATGAAGAGGTTCCAGTTGAAATCCTTGATTGTCAGGTTCGAAGGTTGAGAAACAAAGAAGTTGCTTCAATTAAGGTTTTGTGGAGGAGTCGGTATGTGAAGGGAGCTACTTGGGAAGCAGAAGCAGCCATGAAGGCCAAGTATCCTCATCTCTTTCCTTCTGATTCCACTCTAGCTTGAGGTAATAGTTCCTCTCCAGATTTCTAGTCATTTATGCGTAAATTCAGTCTTAGAACCTTGTTCCTTCAGTTATATTTGCATTTTCAGCATATTTGCGTATTCTTGGAACTTAGTTCAGTCAGAAATCAGTATCTAGTATTTAATGGTAGTGTTTTTAGCTCTTTCCCTCCATATTCAGCTAGTTAAGTCTTCATACCCCGTATGCTAGAAAGATCAATTTGCAGAAATCAGAAGTTGCAGGTGCCACTGACTTGCACCACCCATGGACCATAGGTGAGGTCCGTGGATGGCCACCTACAACCCTCCCCAGAAAAACTCAGACAGAATATTCAAAGGCACGACGCACGGCCAGACTCACGGACCGTAGGACAGACCACAGGCCATGGTCCTGGTCCATGGATCGAACCCTAGAATCTCAGTCTCTGAAGACAGCCGACGGCTGACGGGACGGACCGTGGGTCAGTCTATGGACCGTCGGTCAGTCCGTCGGTTTTCCCCGACAGCTTTTAAATCAGAGGTCGTTTGGTCTTTTCCCTATGCGTTGGACCCCTAAACTACATCGTTTAACCCCTAAACAATGTGTTTTTGGTCAGTTTTACTCTAGTAAGAAAATTAGAACTTACCCTAGTCAACTTATTCTCCAAAAATTCATCATGTTGAACGAAAAGAAGCAGAAAGAGTCGACCATGCCCTAGTCCAAGAACGCAGCAGGTTTTCATCAGTTCCAACCCCAAAATCAAAAGATTTCTCTGTGAAATTCGTCACCAGGTATGTGGGATTTCACTAGTGGTTCATTTCACCCATTAGGTCCCTAAAATTGAGTGGGATTCTTGATTCGTTACATCATGCTTAGACCTAGGGTTTCTAGAATTTCAGATATATGTTGTGATTAAGCTATTAGACTAATCCAAATCAGATTATCATATTTTTCATGGAATTATTGCTCAGTTCTTTCTTGAAACTCAGAACCCTAGTTGTGTAGATTCATTTAGTTCATGATTTACACTTGCTAGGTTAGTTTATTCAGATATGCATGCCTCAATTAAGCAAGGTTCATTATCAATAATTAATGTTGCATTTTCAGTTAGCATGTCAGTATTTTGAGTTATCCAGTATTACAGAATTCAGTTATAATGTGTTACTTACATAATTAGTTGGGAGTAGGCTTAAAACTGAGTTGGACTAGGGTCAGTCACCCTCATAGTCCCAAAACTACCTGCCCCCATACGTTGTAAGTCCCCTCTGTGGGCATCATATTTAGTGATCACACCAGTCATGCCTCTGTACCTTTGGCAAGGTATATTGGGTCCTCTCGATGGGGCGTATACATTGGACTCCACATTTAGCTCATGTGGTTTTATGTCCGTTATTAGTAGCTCCCACAATCAGATTCTAGTGCATTGACCTGGTTATCAGCTATAGTTGAGTAGTCAGTCTCAGCATGTCTTGTACTTGGTCATTGCATTCAGTTAGCTCAGTGTTCAGTATATTTTAATATTTATATCATGTTCAGATTATATCATTGCTTTATTGTTTTGTTCAGTTATATATTTTATTCAGCTTTATTCTATTATGCATGCTCAGTACCTTTCAAGTATTGACGCATACTCTGTGCTACATCTTCTCGTGATGTAGGTTCAGGTCCTCAACATTCAGATCACGCATAGATCGTTTCCCGATCTCCAGTTCAGCACCATCAGTGGTGAGTCTTCATTCTTTGAGGACGAGTGACATGTTATCTTTCTATTTTTAGTCTTCAGTTTCATTTTTTGGTAGAAGTTAGTTGGGGGAAGGTCCCAGTAGCTCTAGTCAGTTACATGCTTTCATTCAAACATAGTACTAGATTCAATTTTAGTTTGAGTTTGATCTTTCAGTTGTCATTAAACTCAGTCTTATATATTCAGATTTAGAATGGGTATTCCCCATCATTTTCCTTTATGATATGTTATTAGCTAACGCACAGTATGTCTATTATCTTGGAAATCTTTAAGTATGCTTATGTTATGCCAGCAGGGTTAGCTTGGGATCACTAGTGATCCTAGATCCCGTGTCCACGTCCTGGGGGTAGTGTGTGTGTATATATATATATATATATATATATATTCCATTCTTTTTTTTTCATTAAATAATTATGATCAAGAGGTTTATTATGAGTAAAATCTTATTAACATTTAATAGTTATATAAATTCAAATGAGTATTGATTTTTTAACCCAAAATATTAAGGTGATTAAATGAAATCAATATACTTTATATTAAAAGCAACACAAAAATATTTTTGTGTGACATTCCACAATAATTTTTTTAGCATAAGAAACCCTCCATGACATTCATATATTGACAAAGAACTAAAATAAAAAATAAAAATTAAAAAGGAGCTCCTTATTTATTTTTGTTTCATTTTTATATATGCAGTTTTATTATTGAAGATTTTTTGTTCATCTTTCATATCAACATAGGCTATATAAGACTATATATAATGATCATTGTGTTGTTGTTTTTTAAAATTGAGGTTTGATCAATGTTTAACCCCCTCCCCTTTTTTGTAGTAAATAATTAGATGCATGTACTATGACAGGATGAATTTGATCTAAAAATGATTTGAATATATTTTAATTTGTAGTATTTCATGAATTACTATGGTCAAGGATTATTATGTTTTTTTCTTTCTTAAACTAGTCAAGTTTTAACGTTTTATACAAGTTCTAAACAAACAATCTTATAATGTAAATAATATAGGTCAAACAATCAATTAGTTTGTGCAATTTCTAATTTGTTAGATTTTTCAGTGGATCTTCATTTATTTATCATAAAAAATAGTTGTAAAGAGCATAAACAACAAGATTATCAATTTATATTCTAAAATCATATAATTGAAGAGTTTAATGTATTTCTAAATAAGAAATATCTTGATTGATTAAAATTTTACTATAACTTATCATTTTTTTCAACTTTTACTTTAATGATTTCTAGATATTATAATCATAATTGAGGATTCGGATGGAGATGATTCATCAAAAACTCATGGATTAACAAGTGTTGCTGAAAATGAGGTTAGTATGTTCAAGAATTTAATTATAT
Organism: Solanum piurae; assembly: GCA_029582685.1. NCBI lineage: Eukaryota > Viridiplantae > Streptophyta > Magnoliopsida > Solanales > Solanaceae > Solanum > Solanum piurae. The sequence continues at coordinate 303 of JAJOOO010014525.1, read as the reverse complement.
ATTATCACCTGATATCTTAATATTAACATAGTCTTATCTTAAAAATATGCATGCATAGTATTTATATAATAATTGTGTGATACTTAAGTGAATGAAATGGATCAACATTTGAGTTTTGAGTGTTTAGATTTAGGAGTCTTATCGATAGTTTGCAAAAAGCTATAAATATGTTATATTTACTTTGATAGACATTGATCCGTGGATTTATCGAGTTGAGTCAAGAAGTTGATCAAGAAATCACAACTCCTTTAGCCAGGACTTTGCAACCTGTAGAATCGCATCAGCTTGCATCATCGTCAAGGT